>JANTCA010015555.1:0-47935 GCA_024741275.1 Chironex yamaguchii | reverse complement strand
ATAAGTCGAACATTCGATAACTCGAACTATTTTTTTGGTCCCTTGGAGGTTCGAGTTATCGGGAGTGTACTGTACTTCAACTTGACACTAAGACTAAATCGATGGTCTGTTTCTTAAGTTTTGACGATCAAGGAAATGGTTTATATATATTCATTTTTTTGCATTGCAGGACTTGTCATTTTGAATGTCAGATGGAGAAATAAGGTTTATTCTGGAGCTTTTATTGACATCAAGAAAAATAAGTGGCCAGCTGATAGGTAAAATATTTTTCCTCGTTAACTTAACCACTTATTTGGTAGCGTTTCCAAGAACGTCGTCCACTTTAGGCCTAAGGATAGCCTTCTAGTAATAAGGCCTAATCGTAAGGCCTCATAGTAACTAGGCATAATCCAATTTAGGCCTAAGGATAGCCTTCTGTATGCTAACATCGCCATAGCCACCTCCCTTACTGAATCACTAACCGCAGCAACCACAGGTGAGCACGAGTAACAGTGTAGCAATATTTAGGCCGTTCAAAATCAGAGCTTACGATAGCCGTGCTCTCTGCTGATCCATTTTGGGCACATTTCCCCCGCACGCAATAACCTTCAATCAGAATAAGGTCGTGGAGGTTCAATCTGTTGATAGTCAGTGTGTCTTAGTTTTTTCATATTGAACCGATTTTCTATTCACAGAACATGGCCCAGCCATTACAGGTGTGGCTTCCTTCCCATGTTTCTGTTCTACAATAAATGTGTATGTGTACGCTGTCCTGTTTGCGACAGTTTATTTGCAAGTATAATTATTGTTTTACGTCGTAACATTTAAAGGGATCTTGAAGTAAACAAAACACAGCACTATTATTCTTTTTAATAAGTAATTTGTTTTTGGCAACAGTGTACGTTGAGTTGTTTCAATAATTGAAAGTTCTTCTTTGTTATAGATTGGACGAGGAAATTCCGACCAATGGGACTACGATTAGCTTAAATGGGAAGGAAGATTCTATTTCGCGAAAGCTACATGGCAAGAAAGGCAAGCGGAATTCAGATGACTCGGAAACTTTAAATTCGATCGCAAGGAAAAAGGTAACCATTTCTGGACTTGGTAGTGAACCACTTAAATGTTCACCATCGAAGAATGGAAAACGAATTGCAGATCAGAGTAGCACCGATAGTTCTGAGAGCGAGAAAAGTAAGAAGAGAACAAGAATCCTTGACAAATCAACGTCACTTTCACCATCCTCTCCACCATTTATAGAATGTCCAGAACCAAATTGTGACAAAAGATACCGTCATGTGAATGGCTTAAAATATCATCAGGCGCATGCCCATCAGTGCAAAACAGACACTAGAGAGGAGGAGAATAAGGTAAGTAAAATTCTCGTCGTGTTTAAATTTTAAGGCAGGATACGCTGGGTATTGGCAAGATGTGAAAAACATCGTAGGTCAAACATTCCTTAATAGATCGTTTTCCTACCCTACGAGAGGGTTACTGTGATACTTGGTTCATTAGCACGAGTTCATGTAAGTACTTTTGAGACATAGTATAATCCTGTCGTTGAAGTAGTTTCCGAAAGGACTGACGATAAGCTAATGACGGTTTTATGATCTCAAAGAAATTATACATGCGTGAAGCAGAAGGCGTCCAAGTCATCATACATGTATGAGTCGCGAGTGATCACACACCCCCAGGACCACTCCGCCCCTAGGCCCACTCCGCCCCTTGCATGAGGAACAATCCTAAATCCTTGTATTGCGACAAGGCATCTTTCTGACCAACCTACTGTACGTAGCAAATTTATGCAGTTTATTTCTAAGGAGGTTATGATGTCATAGACGTTTTTCCTCCATTTATTTGCAGTCTTAAATGACTCTCTATCTGTTAGTTTCTATGCCGTCTAGAACTTCTAACGTGATTTTGAAACTGATGGTAACCAAAGTCTCTTATTTTTTGCCTTCACAGTCTATTAAAAAGCCTGGCAGTGATAGTGATGCCTCAAAAGAAAAACGAGAGGTTGAAGATGAACCAAGTGGAGAAAATTTGATTAAAGTGGAGTGCATTAAAAAAGAGGAAGTCGATATTCCAGATTCCTTGTCTCCTAAGAAAACATCAGGTTTGTTACCTGATGTCAAGGAAGAGAAAATGGAAGACTCCGGTGACTGGAACGACAACATGAGTACCAATGGAGATAGTGTCATTGTTGATGTTGAGCAGACTAGCAACGAAATTGATCGAAAAACCTGTACTCCGGCCATATCTGTAGAGAACGTTAGTGAAGACAAAGACGACAAGGGGTCGGAGAAATCCTGCGAGTCGGGCGATTCTTGTGGTCGCATTAAGCCAGATAGGATCAGCTTGTTACCGGGAGATAGTATGTATGGACTACTACCGTTGATGCCACCCTATTTTCCAAGTTATCTACAACATAGCCCTACGTTAGGGTCATTAAATCCCCAAACTTTAAATAACAGCTTAAGCAGTGCCCTTCAGCCCTCGCGTGACATGGATGGAAGGGCTGAGGATCTGGAGGTGGCTAGATCATCGCCTTCACATAATAAATTGACCGTTAGTACGGATAGTGTAAAAGGTTATGATAAAGGATTACCACCTTACGCTTTCAGTAATCAGTTGCTTTCACGCGCTGGAAAGTTACTGTCGAAACAGAGTTCGATTGGCGAGGAGATTGTTGTGGCGTCGGACGAAGAAAACGTGGCGTATAGCCCAGAAGCATTACCAGGTTGTCTTGAAACCCTGTTTGTTCGCTCACTGAGCACGAATTCAGATGGCTCAGTTAAGGAAGGAGTAGACAAAATGAAGGATATGTACCTTATGAGTTCATCGGAAAACAAATCAGTCGACGTTTTGTCTGCATCAGCAAAGGGAGATGGGACGTCCCCACGAAGACTTGACTTACCGATGCACCTGAGGCCCAGTCAGACGCAGCCAACAATTTCTTCCTCACTTTTCCAGCAATTGTCACAGGAAAGACTTAATACACAACTTCAAGACCTCACAAATCAGAATTCAAATTCAGACTTAGCAGCACCGGCCGATATTCAGCAGGCTTTATCAAAAGTTGATATAAGACGCCATTTTTCACCAATGCTTCTTAATTACCTTAAACCTTGTCGCAGTGATCTTGGCAGTGACGAAATAGAGACTCTCGACGGAAAGAAGGAGGCGTCTATCAATCGAGGTGATGGTGAAAAGGTAACGCAAGACAAATTGCCCATCATTGTTGATGGCAAACCACCAACAACATCTGCATCAAGTAGACCTGCTCCGACGATAACGTCATCAGAAGACCCAAAAAGCATTTCAGCATCATCTGTGGTGGCTACTAATCAACTACAGCCAAATATAAGCGTTGGTAGACCAATCTCTCGTCCAGTTCAAAAGCAGGAAAGTATAACGGGAGGCCCCTCAGCAAGTACTAAGTTCCGAGAAGATCACGGGCAGAAATCTGCTCCCATTTCGGGTAACATTATGAAAGAGAAAGTATATTCAAAACAGACCATAGATGGAGTAGAGAAAGGAACAAGTGAAACAGTTGCTGAGCAGAATAATTCGAATAGTAACCAGTCAACTGCAGGAAAAGAGAACATTGGCTTGGGTCTATCGTCGGAAACTGCTCCAAATCCTCCTACTTTGGACACTGCGACGTGGGCTAAAATTACATCGCCTACATCCTCAGCAAAAGCTCAGGATTGCCAGTCGTCTACATCGAGTTCAGCGTCGGAGAGGAATTTTGTTGAAGCTAAGACATGGGTTCCCCAAGAAATATACCCGCAAAATGTCAGTCGCAACTCTGAAAAGGATGGTGAGCATCGAAAACAACAAGGAATGATGCAAGAGCAGCAAGAGCGCGATAAGACCCCAGGAAGAAGTATTCCAAGCATCAGCACTCCACACCAAGGAGTGTTCAGTATGCCACCACAGTCAGGCGAAACACACCATAAGCAGCCAAGTCCATTTGGTATGACCTCTGTCGGGGTTTTAACTTCAAAGAGTATGGGCAACTCACGAGGCACTCAGCCAGTACCGATAGCTCCAGCTCCCGTTTCGAAAGCTTCTGAGCCTCTGCGCTTACCCGAAAAAACTGAGAATGATACTGGGGGTAAGATTTGTTTCATTTTGCTTATCGTACCACTATGCGATAGGGTGCTTGTATGCATTCGTAAATTGTCTTCACTGTTAACACCTACCCTAATAACGTTTCAGGGAGATTTCCTTGCAACTGTCATCGATTCACTGTCAAATTCATCTGAGTGCTAAGAACTGTTCGCAAAACGTCTTCCCTAAGTGGAAATTTTAAGACTGTAAAAGTCTTTCCTAGTTTCAGGTCCAAGGTTAATTTTCTTCCTTGTTAGTCTTTCCGATTTATTGATTGTTGCTCTGTCTATGTAGTCCTTCACAATTAGTACTCTTTCTACCATATACAAATTCTGTGATCTGTACAATATTTCACTATGTAGTGTCAGTGTTGTTTTAGTGCTTACTGTTTCGATCCTTCAAGGACAACAACCAAGTTTTAGTCTTTTCCGACTGTTTTCTTTTGTTATCTATGTATTGGGGTTTTTTTCGAGTGTTATAATAGTAATACCGTGTGTCTGCGGTCAGGCATTGCCGACCAATTCTGGTTTATTACACTTCAATAATTGATCATACTGTATATGGACTGGATTTAGGTGAGGTGATAAACCAGACCAAGTAAGTTGATGTTGGAGAAATGACTAAACCTTGAACTTGATTTTCGTATACGTTGCTAGTAAAGGGTGGCGTTACTTCCTGTTCATTTTTCTCGATTTTCACGCAACTACCGGACTTACATTTATTTTTGTCATTTCATTTCATTTTTGTTTAGCTCGTGACGTTCCCCAGATATCCCGCTTTACTCTGACGAGTGACAACCGTCTGGTACCAAGTCCCGCAGAAAACCGCGGAAGACCTAGGAAAGTTCGTGTAGAAAAGACACAGCAGATACCAATAGGAACTGCTCATGATGTGGAAGTTATATCACGAATAGAGGAACGGCCGAAGAAACAGAGTACGGCATGCACAAACATCGTCCGTGCTAGTGTCATTCACTCCATGGCTCCGTCAACGACACCCCAGAAGTCGATGTTTTCTGGGAAGGAAGCCTCGCTGCCAAGTAAAGAGTTGCTCCCTGGGAAAGGTAAACCAGTAAGTCAGGACCGTGGAACATCAACACCCTCAGAAAAAGGTTCGGGTCCATTAGAAATTAAAAGGCGGTCGTCATTCGAATCTCATGGCATGAGCTCTCAAGAAAAACGGGTTAGGGTTGACAATGCGATGGATGGTAGCAGAACCCCCGATTATGAACGGGATAGATCCAAATTTAAATCGCATCTTGGAGAGGCAAGTCATACTCCGTATCGATCGGAAGATAGGTTAGTGCAAAAACGCAACTTAATACTTAATTGCTCACACTAAATTTGGCAAGCCAGTTCTTGGCAATCGCTTTCCTTGCCTACTCTGACTTTATGCTGGGGTGTATGTACACTAGTAGTATTAAATTTGGAGTTGGTCAACGGTGTATTTTGACTAGTCTTATCCTATGTTTTGGCTGTTGCTAACTGCGAATGTGAAACTGTATTTTAAGTTTTCACGACATTGAAGTAGTTGGCAAAATTTGTGTAGACGCGGTTCACGTAGCATAAAATTAGAAAGTAGGCAGTCCTGTAAAGCATTGGATGCAAGAGCCTCAAGCCACGACGACTGTGAATAATCTACACCGCCTTACTTTGTCTACCTACTGGAGGTTCCGTTATCGAGGACAAAATCGTGCTAAGCTAACTTGACTGTGCTATATTTGGTATTTGACAGATGTAAGCTTCTATGTTGTTTTCTTTCGACGAAGCAAACATGACGTTATTCAGCTTCTGCTCTGTCGCCGCCGCCGTGTGATGTTGCGCAGTACGCAGATGAGGCATCGATCTCCTCTCGTCTGCATCCTGTTGTTTGTCGTTGCCTTTGTACATGTATTTCGCCAGATGAAAGGATTAAATTTTCATATGTTGCTAATGAGTTGGCCAATTAGTGTAATTTGTGGTTCTCTAAAACTAGCTGGGCATAGTTGTTTTTAACGTTTTGTGGAAGGTTGCAATTTATGGATATTTGAGTTTTGGGGGGGGTCACTTGACATCTTCCGCAGTGTTCACTTTCAGCATGGATACTGAAAAAAAAAAGACGCATGAATAAACAAACGTTTTCAATTGTTTTTCTCGCAATCTGGTCAACTTTAGCTGGCTCAAAGAACGGTTAAATTGATGGATCTCAATTTGTATTTCTAGGTCTAATGAATCATCTATGAACGACGACAAAAAATATCACTCTGCATCGTCAAGACCATCCTCTGCGCATTCAGGAAGGGCTTCAGTATCGAAGGACGATTCTAGACCGAAGGTCAGTTTCTTGCAAGAATATTTCATAACAAACCGAGTAATGTTAGCCTTTATCCTTGACAAAGAAACAAAGTTAAAGACGCTAGGCGGACCCAGAGGCATCTTTCGGAGCATCATCGTAAAAAGGCTCATAGATGTGGTCCTTCATAGTTGGTTATATCTCTTTACCTTAATTATGCCGTGTCGCTCAGTATTGTAAAGTTCATGTTTTGCTAGATTGCATTGCTGTAACCTTCGCTCCCAAATCGCTTCCCCTGTCTTAACTTCAGTTGCCTTCCTTTTGTTTAATTTTTCCCCCTTCACATTCGTACAGTTCTATACTAAGCGGTTTGTGTTTTGAAGACACTCGATAAATACGAGTGAAAACTGCTGCTGTTCGTTCCGTTTGTGGAGATTTATGAAACCACAAGGGTGACTGTGAACGAGAACTTTGTTCTTCTAAGCCATGATGCCACAGCTTGAAAGCGAAAGTTTTCAAATATCAAAATAAAATATACTTTCTCCTCTGTAATGGTCTAAATTTCTGCGCAACTCGCTCTCAAGTATTTAAAAACGGTTACTAATTACCATATCTGTAACTTGGACATTTGATTGCATCATCAGGGTTCTTATTTTAGCCGCCAATTATTTCAGATCTCCAAGATAACACAGCTGCTGTGTCCCATGAGAAGTAAGTTGTAGTGAATAACAGCTTTATTGAATTCGTTTGGTAAACGAAAAGGGAGAGCGTTTTCCACTGTTATAATTCTCTATGAATTTATTTTCTGCAAGATGAACTAATGACCACAACAGGTATCTCGTAAGTAATGATAAGATATATACTTGACTATCTTTTTTTCTGTAGTTACCGCCTTGTTAATTGATTGATACTTGGTTTGTGTGTTGTTCTATAGTTTATTAATTGTCTTGGTGTCTATTTTAGTTTCCTGGAGTGCCAACAACCCCACTACCAACGAATTTAAACCCGGACATTATGAAACCAAGGATGTCTCTAGCGGAATCTTCGTATCTTGGGTTGCATCCCCAATTTATCGGACAGTTTGTGGCTTCGCAGCGTATGCACCCAGGAAACCCGTACTCTGGGCTTTACCTGAATCCAGCTGTGTCACCGTTTCATAGGGAATTAATGAATGAGCAGTTAGTAAGCGGATTAAATGCTGGCTTAAGAGATGAAGGGTCAAAAGGAACCGTGCCAGGTGTTAAAGAGAGATTTGAAAGGGACAAGGCGTGCTCACCTGGCGAAGGCTCATCTCATTCGTTGCCGGAATTACCCTCACCAAGAGACCACTTAATATCGCACCAGTTAGCCAAACAGCACCCTTCGATCAGTGCATTTGGCAAGAGTACACCTGACCCTGCTCGACTATCGAGAGACAGTCTCCGAACTGGTGGACGCAATAGAGAACAGTCACCTATCTTCATTGGTGGCCCTAGTGCCCCAGGTGATCCTGGTCGTGGCTTACGACCCACTTTAGAAAGTACATTACCAAGAAATATTGGTGATAGACCTCTTTTTGGTGGAGGCCCCCAGTATCTTCCACCACATTCCCCCTCACTTGTCGGCCGTTTGCGGCCAGATGGACCCCCAGATATCACTAATCGTCCTGGACAAGGTAGGATTCACGATAGCCTGTTAGAGTCGGGACGCCTTAGACGAGATTTCTCTGAAAGCAGCAGCAATCACTCAACTTCTGGACCCGCAACAAGTCGCCCGACTTTCCCACAGCCATCGCCGTCGGCGGGACCAGCTCTTTACCCAGAATCTATGATCAACAGGCAACCCCCTTTCATGCGGTCTGGCAATTTGATCTTAAGCAGAGCGGATGGCGCAATACTGGGGCCTCTACCATACGATGGGAGGCAACCAGACGGAAATCAGAGGTAACCATGCAACTGAGGAGTGACACGCGACACTTGGTGGTTACAATGTGCTTTTGTGAACACTTTATGATCAAACAGTAGTACAAACAGTTCTTCCATAGGCAATTCTTTCAATCCATTTTGTATTTAAGGTAGTATTGTGACTGTCTGGTGTTTTTTTGTGTTTATACGAGGTTTTCTAGGTATGAAAGTTGTTTGCATGTGATGTTAATAAAATCCAGAACATTAAAGTCAGTCCTTTTAATGTTGTTAAAATTTCTTTTGTTGCTAATGTGGTTGCCTATGCCGTCTGTGGATAATGTGACAAGCGGGAAACCCTGAACATAATAAACACCATAGATTCACTGGCGATATAGGATTTTGTTGTTTGTTATCGGTTCTGTAGTGTTACATTATGGTCTGTAAACTAAGGGCCGTAGTCGCCGTGAGGCAGGGGCAATTCCCCTCCCCCCGTCGAAGACGTTACAACAGTACGTGACATAACAGGAAGAATTGTGAGTGATCGGCATCAAAAGCAACAAGTTATTTACAGGAAGGTAGACATACATGTTCCCAACGGGGTGTTTGCAGGTAACAATAGTACCAAAGGAAGGAATGAGCGTAGTGTTTTAGTTTTTGTTTAGCGAAGGCACCTTTTTCGCTGTGTACAAACTTGAGCAAATAAGTACTTTGCTAACAATAGAAGTGTTGAGAATTGTTTAAGGATCCATCATGTATTGACGAAAGCAAATGAGAGAAGTTTCATGCAATATTAAGGAAGTAATTCTAAAAATAATCATGTTGGCTGTCACATTGAGTAGAGGATTGATAGTCTACCCTCCTTTACCCGCTCTTGGATTACCATCCTTGCAAGTTTAGGACTGCTGCTACTATTCCGGTAATTGCAAATTCCATTTAAAGCGCTTTCTAGTAGAGACTTTTATCGTTATATTTATTGTAAACGTTTCTGTACTCCCTTGCGGTTGGTATTTTGCAAAGTTCCTTATCGGTCTTCAGAACACTACTTTATCGCATTCGAACCTACAATTGCTAAAATCTTTTACTTTAATGCTTAACCTTAGCCGCTTCATCACTTGGCAATCTCGAATTAATCAAGGGTTGAACATTAGTGTTTCGCCATAGCCTCTCCATCGCGTTTGAATCTGCAATTCGTTAAAGAGTTTAATATTGGTGTCTAACCATAGTAACTGCACCGCGTTTGAATCTGGAATAGTTTAGGGGTTAACATTGGTTGCTAGCCATAGCCACTGCATCGGGTAGCAAACTGACATTGTTCGAAGGTTTAAAATTTGCGTTTAACCATAGTCACTGCATCGTGTTTGAATCGGGTCCACATTGATGTCTAACCTTAGCCACTGCGTGACGTAGGAAACTGTTTTTAACTGAGCTGGATTTCTCACTTTCGTATCCTTTTCGTTAATATTTGTGCCAAATTTCTTTTCTTCTGGCCTCCAAATCCGTACGCTCTATCTTGGTACTTCCTTCTTTGCGTGTTCTTATAGCTCTGATTGTCCTTCTCCTCACCACGTCTCCTAACTGCTCTCTTAATCCTAGAAACCACAACAGGCTCGAAGCATGTTCATAAAATTTTCATTTTATATGCAGAAATAAGCAATTAATTTAGTTACGTTGGAAATCAGTGATTGCATCTAAGAACTAACATTCACTTGCAAATTAATGTGAAATAGAAACATTTAGCAGATTTCTCCAGATCTTGGGATACTGTAAAAATACATAACATAGTTTGGTAAAAATTTTATTAGCAGATATTGCTATTTCTTCAAAGCACACCCCTCTCAAATGAGCGCCCTTCTTTGATAAAATGATTTGCCAACAAGTTTGCCACCGTAAGCACCGTCTCTACTCTATTATGCTAGATAACCTAATTTGATTCGGAAAGAACGAAAACAAAGAAGACAAACTACTTTCGTAGAACGCGCTATATCATAACATTAATGGGAAAGCTGGCTACTGACATATATTCCACAAAAAATCGTGTGCCTGAGAGGTTACTTTCGTTTGTTACATTTGTACTTGCAGTATTATGGAATTTTTTGGTTTTTTGTGTGCGCCCTATATGGAATGTGGATAAGTAAGCAGATCTCACGCTTTCGTTTGCCCGCGACTCGGGAGTTGGCGAAGTTGTCTTCATACTGATTAGAAAATAATCGAGAACCCTTGATAGTTCAATTGGTAAATGTCCCACTAATCTTCCACCTGCTTTATGTACACCGAAGGTATAAATGTCATAATTCAAGGCTTCAAGGAGATTACAATCCTTAATTGACATAATTTCGGTTAGTCTTGGTCCCCGGCTGCCTTTGTAAATGCAATGCCCTGAACTGCACTGAACTACATCTTGTATTCCATCGTAAATTAAAATTTGTTGGTGGTATGCTTTTGAAGATGAATTATTTTTATATTGTTACTTTGTTTAAACCTTGGTTTTGTTTGAACTAGATGGTTAGTTGTTATGGAACTTTCACACGTCACCGACTGTTGTTTAAAAGGCGTTTTCCACAGCATACCTAGGTTTCTAATCCTTGATTAAAAAAGCGGTAAAGTCACTTGTAGCTTCATTTATCTTTAATTAACCAACCAGCTTGCGCAACAATGTCAACAAACTAAAATCTAGGCCATTTCGGGTTTTTTAACATCTCCAGTTAAAATGGTCGTTGAAAAATGCGCTTCAAAATTGTTTGAAATCACTTCACACCAAAATGATCAGGAAAAAAGTCTGTTAAGAGATCAGTGCAAGCAGTTTCCCAATTACTCCTGTTTCAAAGGTTAAGTGGTGTTAAAGGATATATTGCCCAAACATTCTAAATCATTTAGTCCCACTGAGTTTTGAAAATTTTTGGGTTTTGGTTTGATTTGTCAATAAGTAATTTCTCATCGTTGCGTCAGAAAGTGGTAAAGCAGTAGTTGATATAAAGTTTAATAAATGTATCAAACTGAAGTGTTATTTGGTGGATTTCAAACTGAATGCAATCAAAAAAGCAAAAGGAACCTAAAACAGACATACTGCTAACTTTTTTAAGGTGGTTCTTTAGCGAATTTACCACTGGTGACAGAAAAAACAGTCAGGAAACTTACAAAGCAAGTCCAAAGAAAGAAACGAAAGGCCCTGGATGGGTTTGGTCGGAAACCACTCGACACAGAAGTGAAAGAAAAGTTGTTTCAGTGAATTATTGAGAGACGTTCAAGCAAGCCTCGAGTGTCGAGAAATCTGAAAGGCGAGGAAGCAAAAGGATTCGACGCTAAGAGGGAATAGTTGGACAGGTTTATGTGACACTGTCGTTTGTCACCAAGACATGGAACATCAGTGGCGTAAAGTGGTCAATACCAGTTAGTTAACAAGATTGTATCTTACTTGATACAAGTTCGTCACCAGAAACAGAAATTCAAGTTCGTCCCAAGCTATATCAATGCCAAGGACGTTACTCCTGCGTGGGAAGACATAGTCAACATAGACAACAGTCGAAAAAGTGGGAGCCCAGGAAGTCCTAATGCGATCAAGAGGGCATGATAAGGTCAGGGTAACAGTTTGCTTGACTGCCAAAGCCAAATGAAGCAGATCAAAACTCTTTTGGGAATTTAACTGCCAACGCGACAAACACTGGATCCTCAATACATGGACGGAGTTAATGAAACAAGTAGTGCCAAATTCCTTCAAAGTGTGTCGTCTGCATCTTGCCATTAATAACAATGGTAAGCTTGCGTCTGTGCACCTGCGACTTCAAACGAGGGACCCTCGAAAGCGCTCCTTAAAATCCTGATTCTCTGATAAGCACCACTACCGTCATGAAGGCTGACTTTTAAATGAGTTTTACGAATCACTTTTGTAAGGAATATCTTACTTTTTGGTGGTGATAATCAATACCAGTCAATAATTAAATGAAATTTTAATATACGCTCCTCAATATCTAAACCTAATGTTTGTTTTCTGTATATTTTACAACATTTTCTTCTTTCAATGGACGATTCCTTGTTACCATTTCTCATACCTTTTATCTCTTTCAATGTCTCGTGAAATTTTTTTTGACTTTCGGTCTCTCTTCCTTAAGTTAGTTTCAGTCTAGTCTAGCTTTTATTTCTTTATTTTGTGTATTGACATACTCTCCCGCGTTCCATAAAACAGTTAACATGTGAAATGGTCATAAAATGTTTTTTAATCATATTCCAACAATACCAACGCTCTGAGTATATTGTCTCGTTTCATTGTGCTTATTAACCTGAGAAAACAGACCGTATGCAACTTTCCATAAACCTTTCCCTGGAATCAGCGTCTCCTGCTTTAATGTTCAGTTGCCCTTCATGTGTTTTTTTGCAATTGACTCCTCGTGATCGTTCAGTTGCTGTTTTCTTCCCTTCTTTAGGATGTGCATGTTAATGTCAACCGGTCATGGAGCACGTGACAGGATGTCTTCAAACTAATTGTTTCTTCATTGATACTTAATTTGCTCTTCAGTTTCTCTTTAATGTAATTCCAGATTCTTCAAAAATACATTCCTGACAACAAGACAAGCTGCAGATAACACAATAAATGACATTTGCTTCATTTTCCGCAGTAAAGTTAGTATGGATTTTTGAGTTGGTTGATCATTGTGACCTCTTGTACTTCCTGGTATATTGTCACCACGATCCAGTTTACAACTGTTGATTGCCATTTCACTTTCCTCTCTCCATTGTCGGTTTGGCTTCTATGTCCTTCCCTTAACCATTGCTCTTACATCGCTAGCTTTGTATACTTTGTAATGTGATCATCATCATTATCATCATTGTATATTTATTGATTTAGTCAATGTAATGCAGTCAATGACCAAACACCCTTTCTTTTGATTGGAACACTTTTAGTGTGTTTGAAATGATCTTTTCAAGGTTTTTGGACAGAGATATACCATAAGATCGTGCATCACAGTGCCAATCCATATTGTTTTTGGCCTATTTTTGGCCTTTTTTGCAGGTTGAACGAATTTTCTCAGTGTCATTCTACCTGTTGTGTCTTTTGGCACCGGTGCCCAGAGAATGACAGACGTCTTTTTTTATCGTCAAGATCAATGGCTCTTGGCTTGTTCTGTGGTAAACTGCTCCTTTGTAATGACTCTTGGCCATTCTATCCGTATCACGTCAGCCGGCATTTTTCTTTCAAAAGGATCATTAGCATTCTCCAAGAGTCTTGGTAAATGTTCATAAGTGTGAGTTGTAGTTAAGGTAACTGGAACTTAAATTTGGACGAAAAGATACCTGCCTTCTATCGTTATTATCCTTCTTTTATATAAACTTCTAGATTATTCAATGTTGTCGACTATGTTGCCTGCTAATCTTTAACTATGCAGCAAGAAATACGTTAAGTAGATGCCATTTGTTTGTTATATCTTGCTCACAAAGACAGATGTAGCCTATTGACTCATATTGGTATCAATTCTTAACACCTTTTTACCCTTCAAGTCTGCAAGACGTTCTGACCTGATACAAAAATAGTAAGTAAATATTAATAGTAAATATTAATGGGTACATATTGATGCTTCCATTTTGAACTGTGAACAGATTTCCTTTATCACTAAGCATGACTAGATTTGTCGCATGTGTAAATGTTCGTTTAGACGAGCGGTTATTCATATGTATCTTTTTAACCAATAATATTATGACTATAAAAGCTGCGGTAGGGTATTGGGTCTAGAAGTGATCAAAGGTTATGTATTTCATAAATACAAATACAACATTTTGTTATCTCAAGCGACTTATCAACAGAGAAAAAGTTAGGAATTGGGTGTAATGTGGTACGATTTAAAGTGTGCAATGGAATATCAACTGGGTCTCAATAACTTGAAACAGCTGCTTCCAAATGATGTTTAAAGAAAACATGTCCCAATATCGCACCTGGATTTCCCTGTAATCGTGTTGCCTTTGCAAAAAGTTGCAAAATGACTTGAAACAGTTGATCCTTCCAAGCGCGAGTTCATACCTTTTGGGCTAGCCCTACCATTTTGAAAATTTGCGTCTTGATTTCCTTGGTCAGTCTTAGGGCATATTGGCTTTCGTGGATCTGTCTTAGTTTTGTGGTGACAACTGACGCAGACTTTAGAAACTGAGGTCGGCTTTCTATTGTATCTGCGGCTTTTACTCGACAACGTTAAGGACAGATGTCTTGACATGTGGTGTTGATGGAAATCATGTCTAAGTGATTTTAATATGAGTTACATTTCTAACTTTTTTGTAGTTTAACTTTTTTGATCCTATTTGCCTTCTTCAAACTTTAAGACAAGCATTGAAATACACTACTCTATAAAAGACGCGAAAAGTTTGTGTTTCAAAGATTGTATTTGAGTCTAGGTAACGAGTATGCTACAACGAAATAAAATGAAAATACTTTGACAACACGTCAAGCTTTACTTTGTCCAAGGTTAACTCGGTAAAACACTTTTCATCTTATGACAAACATGACTGTTTAGTATTCGTAGGTCTGTTTTCATTGACATATATGCTTTCTATTGTAAATATTCTGTTTCCTTATATAGTAATATATTTACTGTCTTCGAAATGAATACGCTTCTTTAGTTATTGCAGAGGGCAGTGATCATGATATCCATAATCCAATTAGTGTGACCTAATTTCTTTGTTCTCGACGTGGCTAATCATATCCTCACTTAAAATCTTCCTCTCTCTTTAAGCGTCATGTCCAACGATAGACTCGAACCATGGTCCCTAGCTCTAAGATCTTAATCCAAGGTCTTCCAATTTAATTACTAGACAAATTAGCCCACAAATATTTAATTCTGGGTTTTCTTTAATGAAAATATTGCTACTTGCTTTTATAGAGTGAAAGTGTTGCAAAGTTTCCTTTTTCGTTATTTACTTACTACAGTGACAGCCACAATTTCAGTTTCATTTGACCAAATAACTGTCTAATGTACAGTCGAAAGATAGTAACCAAAATTGTTCAGTTGACATTTTGACACTGACTGCCAGTGAACACAAATACATAAAGTTTGTGCTGACAGAGAACGATGTTAAACACGAAAAAGTTGAGGCATTTGTGTGGTAAATATATAACACCCAATGCCTGTACAGATTGTATTTTCCTCATTTACTACGTACATGATGCAGAGTGCGTCTGTACTGCCCCCAAAAGGGCATTACGGGTCAAGCTTGGTATACCTGTCGTGTTGCTGTAAAAGATGTTCTATTATCTGCGCAGGTCAGGTTCAGATAAAGGGTTGCTGGAAGCTATCAAATCCCAAGGGAGGATCTTTATTTTAATGCTAAGAAATTACATTCCTCGTTATTTACGTACTCACTTAAGTGTGTTAAACTAAACCTTAACCGAAGCATAGACACCATAATCTCTCTAAACCTTCCTTTTTTCCCTATTTGACTATGTTCCTTTATCTCATTTACGAAAAGCCTCTTTGGTCTGCGTACATTAGGAATGAGGTGAAGTCATTGTAACCACATGCTCCTGATGTCTGGAACTGCAGCAAATGCTGGTCTCATTCCAGATTTCCCGTGCTTAATGCTGGATTTTATCTTACTTTTCTGTTTGTTATGTAATATTTACAACTAACTTGCAAGTATAAGACTAAGTTGATTGTAGTCAGATATTATGCAAGGATAGTCGCTAGGGTATAAAACGACATTTTGAGATTTTGATAAGAGATTTACAAGTATATTTATGACAACTATGAAAACAAAAATTGAGAATATTGAAATTGAGAAAGAACACAACCTTTTGCCATGTTGTAAGTTTAGTGATGAATATTTAAATCTGCTTTTGGATACCAAAATAATGCATTTGTCTCTTTAATCACTAGGTCCTAGACAAAGAAGAAACGTGTTAATATAAATCCAGATATTGTTGTGTACAATCCATGGGATTGATAACTACGTTCTGGAGGTCAGGACGTTTACACTTTATCATTACAGCCTTTGAGTTGTTGATAAAAGGTCATGCTACGACGATGACATCATAACCCTGACCAATTGTTATGCCTTATGTATTTTGGTTACATGTCAAAATCAGGGAATTGATCACGTCAAGCCATGTTTTCGTGCTTTATCATTTTCCTTTATGGAATTGTTAGCATTAAGCTAGTAAGACGATGGCTTATGGTGCTTACATGGGCCATCATAAAACAGTAGGAAATGACATTACATATTTTCTGAATGAACCAAGGAAAGATCACTGCTTAAGTTACGGGAAACGACAAAATCAGGAAGAAATCACAATGGAAGACATTTTTAATCTCAAATACCTAAAGTGGCAATAGGAATAGCATCTAGCAATGATGTGTATCAGTAAATGGACAAAGGAAACAAAGAAGTGGAGACCTAGGAAGGAAACTCGAAAGAAGGCAGAGGAGAGGTACAAGAGATGAGACTGAGGAAATGAGATTGAGCAAAGAAGCAAGACTTGCAGAAGCCAGCTGCAAGCAGTGGCACGAATAACCAATAGTGATGATAGCGATGAAGACGATGGCGAGGACAGCAATGACGGAGAAGATGGTAATGAGGATGAGTAAATCTTTGGCCAAAGTTGAGAGATTACCTAGTCTTTGTTTCAGGATACCTACGTTTGGTCCTTGTTTACTTTACGCATTTCGTGAGCAGTAAGATAGTTGGTGGAATATGAAGTCAACGAGGAGTATAGAAGGCAAAATAAGAATTTTCAAAGTGTAACAATGGCATTTGTTATGAGACAAAAGCAGCTCATCCGCAGACCTTTAACATGTAAGTCTACCGTAATGAAGCAGGATTTGAATCTGTCATCTAAAACTCTATTAAGACTGTTAAGCTGATTTGAAACAGAATTCAGTCATATTCTTGTTCTTCCTACCCTGTAGGTCACCACAGCAGATATGGTTTATCAGCTTCTGTTTATCAAACAAACGCGTAGTTTCCATCACTGCCTTGCCAACCCTCAGCAATGATGGCGACTGTTTTTTACCTAAGTCTCGAGCGATCCGGTTTGGTTGGTCTTCTTTCATTTGTTTGCATCACGATTTGGCAAGCTGTTTTACAGCCGGGTGCCCTTCCTGTCGCCAAGCTCTCTTTAGTCCTTTATAGTAAGAATAAATGAAATCTAAAAGGCTTAACATGATAATACAAAACAGCTAAATGTTTCTTTCTGATAAGCTTTCCAGTGAATTTATTTGCAGGTAGTTTTCTTTTATAATGGTTATTTCAACTCCTAATCTTGTAAAAATCTAAAACCACACTGTAAAACCAAGGTACCAGTTTGCTATTACCACAGACATTTAGACATCTATTTTGTTTATATTATTGCCCAAGATTTTGTTTGATTTCTAAGACACAACAAAACGATAAAAGCTTTGTTTTTTATTTGATTTAAGATACATCTATTAATCAATATGACCATCTGTGCACTTGTTAATTTCAATGACCCAGAGGAGCTGAAAGGGTTCATATTTCATTGCTTATGACAAGGATGTGGTAATCAACTCGATAACAATCATTTTTCTAACTAGGGACAGTCAACACATTGTACGAAGCATAACTTTAAGTTTCAGTTAAAAAAGCAATCACCGTCATATCCCTTGACTTGTTGTTTGTGTTTTATTTATAGCGCAATATTTTTCCAAATTCCGAGCTGTTTACCCATGTATACAAATATTGATTTACACATACACGTCTGGTACTACCCATTATATTACGAAACCACTTAGTCAAGGATCAAAACGTACGGGGAGCAAACTCAATAGACTCTACTGTTACTATCACAGCAAGTCATCAGCACAATCGTCTAGAAAATTTCACCAGAACTCTTTAAACCTTATCATGAACTAAATATTGTAAAAATGCAAGGACTTCGTGTTTTAATTCTACTATGGACAATTTAGGTGCTTGTGTGCGGTGAAAAAAAACAGGACTCACTTCTTTGGATGACGAAAATGTTCCGTTGTGTATTGCAACAGCTACTCGTGCTGATATTACTAGCAGATCAGCTAAGTGTTTCAAGGAACACATTAAGTTGTTGTAAACTCAAAAATAAAGATTAAAACAGTGCTAGTGACGTCTAAAGAGTTTGATTTTAATCAGTAACCTATTCTTATCTTCAGTGTCTCTTTTTCGTCATGTGACCTTAAGAAAGCATTTCTCTAAGTAACATGTGCCAATCTCTAAAACGAGGGATGGAAAATGCAATAAGAGCATCAAATGACAGCCTTGCTTTGTAAAGTTCTGTGTTGATCTCTCATAAAAACAAGGTTGTATAACAAGTTACTCCTCTATGGCCAATAATCACTTACAGCTAAATTGGTGTGTAAGGTCATCATCGTTAACGGTAGCAGCAGAATTGTCGTTATAATCGTCATCTCTATGACAATTACCGTTGGCATTTATTATTAATGTTGATTTCAAAATGCCATTGGCGCGAAATATTCTCTTTATACCTTTTTTATTGAATGTAAGAAGTTATGCTTCTGATATATATATTCATTGTTTGATGGAAAACACATGATCATTGTGTTGTTTTTGTACTCTCCTTTCAGAATGTAACAGTAGAAATATCGCCATGGTCAAAATTGAGGTCAAAAAAGAAATATCAGGTAAAGCAACATGGTGCTGATATCAATATTATAAAGAATTGATTAGCAGTTCGCAAAACATCCCTGTTCTTGTGGATTTGACAACAAATGGTATGTTGCCACATACAGACACTTTTACATATCGTGCAAAATTTTTATCAGACTTTACTATTGTTTGACCCAGTATAAGATGACACATTATCTCCATAGCAACTTTCACATAAAAATGTACCAATTTCCATCCCTACAGTCTATAGCCAAAGAGGAAAAATTGGAACAGAGTGCTTTTCTTCTACTGATTTATACTGACAATACCTTAGCGTACAAACTTTCTTCTCTTTTCCTCTTTCTAAAGTTTCGCTTAATTAAAGTTTCTCCTTGAAAATTTGTATATGAAAGTATGAAACGTCAGAAAGGAAAGTATACGTATATGTCAACCTATTTATACGAAACATGTAGCAAAACTAGTCAATCTTAGACAAAAAAGGAAACAAAGAAAGAGAAAATGAAGAAACAAAACATTATTGGAAGAGTCCAAGTGAAAAAAAACAACTCTTTCTGCCTACAGAGTACTGGTTTTCTTGTTTTAATTGTTCAAATTAAAGTTTCTGAAATATTGAGATGAGCAAAAAGGTTTAAAAGCCTTTCAAAACTTAAAATCTTAACTGGTTTGTTTCATTCTATAGAGCTGAAAAGAAAGCCTAAATGTATCATGCCCACAATAGCAAACCAACACCTAAGAACCATAACAAAACAGCAATGTCATCCTCAGTACCACCCTTGTTCTTCTTTGGCAGTTATCTTATTTAAGTCTTATCATATTTTATTTATCTTATCTTATCTTATTTTCTGACAAATGCCCTTATTTAGCAACTAGCTGATCTCAGGCCTAGTCTTTCTCTATCGCCAGTTTGACCCAAATTCCTTACCCATTTTTATTAAAAAGGACGCCAACGTTAATTGATGACGCCAACGTTAATATTGACAAAACGAGTACCTTTACCATCAACAAAGTAACTTTACACACGTGTTTCTCAAAGAACAGGTCTTATCATAGATCAAAGAGAAGTTTTTGTCTTCCTACAAAAACTAAAGTCATATTATATGGACCATCAAGAATACTTTTCTCAAACATAATTATTTGTCTCTTCATGTGCAAGTTTGACAAATACGACAGTTGTAAATATATTTATATGTAACGTCGTATTGACTGCAAGAAACTAAACTTAGAAAAGTATTTTTATTCCCCCAGTTAACTGCCTGGTATGCTCCTGTACACTCAAGTGTCATGTCCTCATCTGTCTATGCCTGGTGGAAACTAAAATCTATATCTTGGCAAATGTAGTGTACTCTATTTTCCTGTACTGTTGCAAGTTTACAGACGCAAACCTGTAAACACACTAGTCGGAAATAGATGTGATAGATGGGAGAAAGGCCAAATAATTAGATGATCAAATCGAGCAAACAAGTGCATTGACTTGTTTTGAGCTAGTACATTTTTACGGGATGGCAGCTTTACTCCAAACCGATCTGACATAATATTCAAGTAGGGTCGTAGTAAACATGATAGTAATAATTTAACTGTCGGTACTAAACTGAAGTTGATTTCTCCTTGCTTTAATTCTAATTTTTTTTGATAACAAAACACCTTATTAAACTTGTCACAGATTTCCCCCAAAGGCAGAACTCATGCCATGTCACGTTGATTTTATGCTGATCTCTTTGCGCAGATTTTATGCTATAGCCTCCCTCCTATAGTTAGCTATATAAGAGTAGTAGTGGCTAGAACGTACATATCCCGGACATCACTTACTTCTTGCTTTATTTTCCGCCCCAACAAGATAAAACTATTTGATTTCTAGTCCATTGAAAGGATCTGGTTAGTTCACTAGCCATAACTATACTCGCTTTGGCCTGGTCGAGTTTTGCCTCTATAGGTGGCAATTATTATCCAGAAATTGCGTTTGATTAGTCATGACCTTCCAGACATGTACTGTGCCTTCAAATGGAAGTCATGAATACTTATCTTGCCCTTAAATTCTAGATCTAAATGACCTATTTCTCTAAGCTTGCTATGCCAGCTGAAATAGATTTTCTCCTCCGTTTAATGAGGACCTTGTTAATTGCATCCATCATGTCATGAGTCATAAGGATTTTGTTTTCCTGTAATTAGCAAAATAAAATTTATTTCTGGCGAAAGAAGTTCAGAACCATCCAAAACTGTATGCAGCAGGAAGCATACCATTACGAAGACCAAAGGAAAAGAAGAGCTTGTTGTGTTTCTATTCCACGTATATCACTCACAGTGAATAACCAGGTTTCGATAAGAAGCAGTATTGTCTTTATTGATCTTCACATAAACTCATTAATAATGAATTTGAGGTTGATAGAAAAGTAGTCGCCTCGACTATAAGCTATGAAACGATTCACGTACATGAGCGTGGATCGTCAAGCAGTGTGTGAAGACAGCCAATATTGATAGGAGTGTCAAGGTCTCAGAGTTTGACTTTTAGTTGGTGACTAAAACTATAGCAATTTTTTAATTACTTACAAGGAGATACTAAAGCAGGTCTGACTGGATGAAACTTTAAATTATGGCCACAACAAGTGATTGTTAAGAAGCTTTAAAGCAGGTGAGTTTAAACTTGACGACATCACTCTAATCTGTGTTATTTGCAACGTAATGAACTTTCTATTTTCTATCCGTCACGCTGTGGATGAGGTTCTATTTTGAACTTTATGTTAGTTTTTAGAATTGATGAAGTTGTTTATGAGCAACAAAGGCATTACATATCAGCTAGTATAAGCCATCTGGGGTCTCGTTCTCCAGAGATAGTTCCCATTGCTAGGAAATATCGTGCTTGATTGTTTCAATATACACCTTATATAGCGACTGCGTGTTTTAATATACAACTTGTATGGTGACTAAGACATTAATATTTGGAGTTTGACATGCAGTTTGATTGTTTTGATTTTCAGGTAAACGTTTGACTTGCTATTAATGATTATACAGAATCATACATAAAGTCAAATGTCCTACTATTAGATCATTAGCAAGATTACAAAACTTAGCTATAAACTTCAAAATATTAAGGCAATGTTTCTGCTTAGGTACTTTTGATAAGCAGACTATTATTAACTAGTTTTATTATATAACTGGATTTATGCTTTAATGCTTATTTTTACAAATGCACTTGTAATGCAATGCTACCAACTTGTGGAACCCAACAAAATGTATGTATTTCATTGTAAACATTTCTATCTATTTTTGAATAATAAACTATTCTGTTGCTGCTGAATGCAAAATACGTTGTGCTTAATTGTTTGTTAAGGTTGTAGCTTGCATCCAGTTAATTTTTCAAATGATATGTATGCAAGAGGCGTTATGTTTTTTATGACGTGAGAGTGCATAATTGTAATATCAAAACTTTGTGCTGTGGAGACTTTTAAGAAACGCCCGCAATTTCACTGAAATATGTGGCAACTTGCAAAACATTTGGTCAAAATTTGTTTTGGAAATTGACTTGAATTAAAATATGATTATGATTTGGTAGATGGACTATTCCCAATAAAAATATTGTTGTGAAATCATGTTGTTTCTCTACATGCTTGGCTAAAAACACAGCAGTTCTTTACGCGGATACCCTGTCAATAAAAATGAACCTCAACTTATTTAATTACAAGTAAGAAATAGCAACTTATGTTCTCAATGGTCGATTCTGCTTTTTATAGAGGAAAACAAATATACAGACATACTTTGAATATAGACGTGGTTAAGTATTAAAACATTGACATTAAAAATATAACAGGAATTGTATGGAATTGCTTTAAAAAATAGTGGTTCAGGTAAGACACGTTTATACATATTTAACAACTCCGATTACATTTTCAAAGCAATAATTTGGACTTGAAAAAAGTGTTTGTCTCAAAACAGCACGTATTTGGAAAAGAGTTTACATTTTAAATATGTGTAGCAGTTGAAATTTTCAAAAGTACTTCAAAATTTCAAAATAATTACATGAGTAGCATGAGACTTGGTTAAAACTGACAGGCTGTTTAGTGTAAAAGTAATACTTCTGTTAAGTATTCTGTTTGGACAAGCACAAGTACCGATTTATCATTTGAAATTGTAAGCAATAGGCAAATTAGAATCGCCAGCGAAATATTAGTAACCTTTATTCCATGGACGTGTCAAGCATAATGCAGTGAAATCATTGTTATCTAAAAATAAATATTACTAACCTGAAAGGAAGAAATGCTCAACAGTTTGGATCTGGAAATGTTTGGAGATCAGAGTGATCTTACAAGATAACTTAGATCCTTTGGGATTTTCATGCTGAAGTATACTTAAACTATGCTCATGGGCTTAAAGAAGATCAATAAGGCCCCCTTGAACAGCTGCAGAATAAGCAACATTTACAGCATAAAAAGGCATTAGGTCGTAGTAGGTTTCAGTTTGTTGGAGTACAATGCACTTAAATCACTCCAACTGATAGGTTGCTTAGAGTTCCGAGCCTTATTTCATACGACATAAAATCAACTTGTTAGTACTGATAGCAAATCTTGAATAATTTATGCCTAAGCACCGTTTCATACGTCAAAGGCTACGGCAATCTGTATTAACATCGATTTAACTGGAAGAAGATCGTTTTTCTGCTTTAGAAACGATAGCCAAGGTAACTGTATTTCAAAATAACTTTTATTGCAAGTAAACACAAACTATTGTATGGGTCTGTGTTGCAAGAAGTATCATTCCGTCTATAGTACTGATATTAGTCTTTAATTTGATATGTCGTCTTTCCCCAGAGCTTCTAAAAGATGTTTGATAGAATAAGCTGTGTTATTCAAAAGAAATTCTGTTTAACTCATCGCTTGGAAAGTATTTATCTTGCAAAGAAAGAGATTTCAGGGTAACGATTTTTAGCTGGCCTGCTTTTGATAGCTGTCAGCAATGATAAAGAAAAAATAAATCTGTAGCGCAGTTGTTTTGCATAAAGGGAACAATTCCGGGTCACATTTTTATTTCTATAATTCCCTGAAGATAATAGAGACTATACTAAGTGGAGACGGCAAGCACAATACCTGATATCAGCTGACAATTTAGACTTACTGACAAAATGTCGGTTTGTGCTAGGCGCGACATGAAGATGAGTTTGAGATAAGAAGTGAGACTAATTCATTTAAACAACTAATTGGAATGACTGTGAATATCATCAATGATGACATTTGATTAAGATAAGATAGGAAACATTTAGAATAGTGTCTTCATAATGTCAAAGATAATCATCTCGTAATCACTCTCCGTGACAACAAAGTTTACCTGCAAGATTCTTATAAGATGTTTCTAACGTTGTAGGCAACAGAATATGAGCTCTCCTACTTGTTAGAAGTCATCTTGAAAAGACTTCAATCTCTTTGTGCATGAAGCTGGGTGTGACTTATACCGATAGAACTTGGGTAAGCCAGGAGCAATCTGAAAACTTCGCTCAGGTTGCACATTGTTGAAACTATTTGTACTATTTCTTAATGGTGTCGCATATCATGATTTTTAGAATGATAAATCTGACGGTCGAATCGGAACGAAATTGATCATATGACCAACAACGTTAAAGTTAATGGTTAATGGATTTGGAACCAGGGCAGACGTAGCAAGTGACCAGGAGGTCTTCATTACAATCAGATCAGCAAACGTCCTTCTTTTGCTTTTAATAAAAGTGCAAAAGCTGAGGCTTTTTGAATTGTACACATGCTACAATAGTTCTGTTTGCCTGGAAATTACGCAAACAGGCTATTAATAATAGATAAAGGTGTGACATTTTAATTCCCGTTCTTACAATTATTGTTTAATCTACATGTGCCCAAAATGCTTTCTTACAGCTAATGAATTTTGACAGCCTCGTCTTCATTAGCAACAATAGGCCTATTTGATTATCTACACACTTAGGCTTCAAATAAGACTTTTTGTGCTGTCACCAAATAAGATTCTGTTATCACCTGCATATCAAGGCAAAGAAACAAATAAACATATGTCATCTGCTTACTCGGATCATTCATGGTTATATAGTAGGTTTCGTGAGCAGTAACAGGATAATCGGCAAAAGCAAAACAACAATTCTACTATAGGGAAAAACTTCAGTGCTGTTCTTCATGGTTATGTTACATGTTTCACTCAATTTAATGTCCCAATTTAATCCACTTACTGGTATGCCTTGAAAGAAATAGCGTTCTTATTTAACAGAATTCGACCTTATGAAGCAATCAAAATGCACACACGTAAAACTTACTCACTATAGTGAAGAGAAAATTTTCACGGAACTTCAAAAAACAATATCTCAGCCACACTGTCGAGTCTGGAGCATTTCAAGCAGCAATTAACCCAGTTACAGGTAGGTTTATTGCTCATAGTACAAGCAAAGTGTCTGTCATCAAGGAGCCATGTCAACTTAGACTCCCCATTTTCATGAAGAGTAATACTCGACAACCTTTATACGTGGTAAGTCATTTGGAGATCTGAATTGTGATGTGGCCGTAGAAAAACCACGTAAAGGTATCTAATTACAGCAGAATGTCTTTTTGCTTGCATCTCCAATATATGAAGTTGGATAAGACGAGTGACCTGAGTGAAATCATATTCTAATTATCAGAAATAGCTCTTACAATAGAGTGAATTTCGTGGCAAACTTATCAAGATATATGAAAAATGAGCATTGCTGTGATAGTCCTAAAGCACAGGGATTCTTTTGGTCATTATGGCTCCAATGAATACAGGAGCTAAAGAGAATGGTTAGCGTTTGATTTGGGCAAATGACAGAGGATACTTTAGTTTGATAGGTATCTGAAATATTTGATTTATTAGAAAGTTCTAAGGCAGTCTGTAAAAGGTTATCATTAAAGGTTGCTACGACAATTAGCAACTGATCACCTTCAGAGGCAGGTACTGTTATGGATACTTGTTTAATTTTTTGTCAATTTCTTTGCTAGGTTTATAATTGCTCTTGGCCATGGCGACTACTCCAGTGATTGTATAACTCATTTTTATCAATTTTTATCGTACTGCTGATCTAACATTGAAACTTTAGAAACATTTACATGTTTACTCTCACTCGAGATGAAAAACGTGTTAATTTATTCACATTTTCTGAAATGGACTGTAAAGGCATGAGACCATGCACTCGGTGCATTCTTTACTGTACGTCAACTACGCCATTTCCATTGTCTGTGTGATGCCCTGGTGCAATTCTGCAATTATTCATGTAGTAGATACGTCCAACCTATAACAAAGGACGTGTAGAGGTAGAATGTTGCCCTGACATTACTGCTGTCAGAACGCGATGAAGTTTAGTCTACAAGGTTGGACAAAATATATTGGAACTGAACATATTTCCACTTATTTTCTTAATATACCTGCACCCCTCGCCCCAAATTCAATGTTGTTGTTTCAAAATCCTAGCGCTGTTTATATACAACATTGCTTAGGGGGTAAATATTTGAACTTTTATCGACTCTTGGGGAAGGTAGTGGGTAACATTTGAACATTTATTGAGTTTCAGATGAGTTCCAACATTCTTGTTCAACATTGTAGTTTCGGAGATTAAGTTTATTTCTTTTAAGATTTGGGTTCCAAAAGGATGCTTCTATAATTTGTGTGCTTAGGTATGTTATTACCGTATTTACAGACCAAACAGAGCTTTTTATTTCTCTTGTTGGTTCAGCCAGGAGTGCCTTATTTTTATCATAGCTTGAGACACACATATTGCACCTCGAACAACAAAGCATTTACTCTGCTTGTTACTTGCATTTAGTTATGTTTCTGTTGGTAGGCTTATTGTCTTTATATGTCTGCCCGTCTGTTAGCAACAGTGATTAAGACTTCATGTAAGGATTTTGATGTGGTTCATAGGTATCGTCAAAAACGAATCTCCAAATAAGAGATTAAATTCTGTGAGTAATACAGATCATCTTCTGCATTCAGGAATTTTATAAAGGATTGTTTATCATTGAAAGATGAGTTTTTAATATATGCACAATGTGGGCTGGGTATTTGGCAAAGAGGCACAAGATACGTTCCCAACTGGTTCTGCAAGCTATCGTAGATTGATCAAGGTCCTGGCAAAATGCCTTAAACTATGAGCCGGGACAAGAAAAATAAGAGATCTTTAAACTTTTGATCAGTTTGAGGCAACAAATTAAGATATAGACGTGCAACAAATAACAAACAAAATATACCCAAAATACTACTTAATCATATATGCAGTAAGCACATTCGCAAAGTAGCCATATCTTAATTGATCTAGATAAAATAAGAATAGAGTTGATTTTGGTGTAAATATAAAACCGGTTGGAGAATTTGGCTGCTTGGCGGAAGTCTGCTCTCTCTCTGAGTGCTTCCAGTCCTGTGTGTTTCGATATTTTTTGTTCGTGTTAGAAGCAAGTTAATAAATTCAGAAATGCTCGATTTGACCATCTTGGATGAATGATATTGTTAAAGGAGGTATATTCAATGTAATGTCGAGTTTTGAGTACGATAATGTACTATCTTGCTTTATCTCGAAGTAAAAGAAAATTCTTGATAAAATTTGACGTGAGTTAAATAACGTACAAGACATCGTATCACTCCTATGGAAACTATTGTGAACATTTTTACGATCTCAATTCTGAAAGATCATTATTTTAAAATTTCATACTTCATGAATATCACGCCAATTGTGGCTGTTTGAGCGCATTTTATCACCATCAAAACTTTTCCTTGATGTTAGGGACTGTGAACTTCAAACGAATTTTGTCACTAATAATCAAAACATGCATCTTAAGTCTTAATCCGTTTTAATCCTGAGATCAAGAATTCTTTATTAATCTAGCTGTAACTTAAAGATGTTGAGATAGTAGAAGAGAACGTTTTGTCTTGCGGAAGGTTTATCTTATAACTTTTCAACATAGATTTCTAATGTTTTTATTTGGATAGACTCTTTCCGACCTTTACGGTAAAAAAGCTTTGACCTGAAAGCATCTCTATATTATAAAAAGCAAAACTCCCACTGCGCATATGGCATTGGATAACGAACATAAAACTTAGAATTGACAAACATTCATTGTTTAGCTAAGTTTCTTAGTTTCAGTTATTATTTAGCCTCGTGTTGGTATATTACGGTATGCTTTGTCCCCCATATTTATTCGTTTTGTGTGTCTAGGTAACAGTATCTCGTGCCAATATCTCCCTATTTATTAAAACTGGGTACGACTAACTAAAGGGCAATACGTGATGAGGAGGGTAGCGTGTTAATCCATAGTAGATATGGCGCCAATATATTTCGAGGAAATAAAATTTACGGAAGGGACAACGTGAATTTTATAAGTTATATATAAAGTATTGAATTGGAATAATCTTGTACTTGTGCGTTTTCAGTGTGACTTAATAGGCGAGCGTCTATACGAAATAGCTTAGATTTTGATGTTTACGTGTGTAGTACGTGAAGATTACCCTGTTAGCGAGCCTATCCTCTAACTACACATAACATTTTAAAACGTATTTTCAATTGTATGTAAGTAATATCAGTTTCTTTCTGCATTCATCGCTGCACTTCTAGTTCAATGAGACTTATATGTCATAGCTTAGGGATTGTAGTTTGCACGTCATTTTCCATAAAAAGATTTCAGGTATAAGAAGACAAGCCTGGAAGGTATGATCTGCACACAAAAATCAATATCAATATCAACAGTCACTGTGACGCAGGCGCCAACTGCTAATAACACTACTTGAGGCAGGCCTGAATTTATAAGCACAAATGCAAAGCATTGTCCTGTCTCCCAATGTTAAAGAATCCTTTAAAAAATTCCATGACACAGACGTTGATCCCAATCGTCCCAAAATATAATCAATTGTTTCTTATCCCAGGTCGGACACCTCGTCAAAATCCTTCCATACGTTTTTGAGTTATCTTGACAGCGAACAGACGGATAGACAGATAGACAAACAGACAAGCAAACCTTCGCAAAAGCATAACCCCCAGAAGGAGGTAATTATCGATCAAACCTTGGTAAGGAATATTGAAGATTTATATAGATAAATTAAAACTTCTGTTGCCTGCAGAAACCTCCATCAAGGAATTGCTGATGTTTTACTGTTCAAAAACGATATAGCACTAGTAAATCCAATTAAGTTAGAGTGTTAACGCTGTCTCCTATATGGTGCCTGTCTGACTTCTGGCCAATACAGTAGTATTGCTATTATGCCATACATACAAAATCAGTACTAATCAGGGTTTTAGGGTACTAACATTTGCAGTAAATACACCATGCTAATAGCTTATTTGCATACAAGATATTCGTAGAATAGTCTTATCAATGCATCACTTGAATGTTTGTCAACAAAAATTTTTATTCGAAAATATCAAGAAGAAAACCCTATAGCTCAGCTCTTTTATCGAATACAATTTTTCAGCTGGTTTTTTTGTTGTGTTCAAGGATTGTTGCTGTACATTGAACGGCATATCCTAAGAGAAGTTAATGTTACTCTCCAAAATTCATAAGTGCCATTCTATCTAAAAGGTGAACAAATGTCAGCTCGTCGCCATGATTGTATAGTTAAATAATTTTATAATCACTGAATGCTGTTTTACTCCCCAAAACAGGAATTGACATATTGCCTTTCCTTTGGCGCTATGTTTGGTGAAAACCAATTTCATAGTGAAGCAAAGTCTTTGTATACTACCAGGACGTTGAACATCTATCGTATGTACCAAGTGCAATAGATTTACCAGCCATTACCTCCAACATTTAAGTTTGATGCGTTTTTCATCCAGGAAGTAGTAAGAACAAAGTTTGTAATGTTATAATAGAGTATAGTATTTACCAACAATTTATAAAATAATTTCTAATCAAGACAGGTGCGTGTTTCCTTCAATTCCTGCTAATCATAGCAGCCATCTAAGTACGGCTTCAAAATTTCTCAAATTTTGGTTTCTCAAGGAATACAACCATATGTTCACAAGTCGGAATTTCCAAGGATCTCTCGATGAGGATGATGTACTTATGATAAAGAAATCGTTTTTAAGAAAATAACTGGAGAACAATTTACAAACTTTTGTCACCATATCTTGGCAACCAATACAGTAACCATATTGATAACGCTGTTGAATGTTTGGATTAAGAGAATATAGCTTTCTAAAACAGCAATCCTTAAACATTCAACTACTTGAGAAGTAATCAATCTAATATTGTTGGGAGACTACAGGAGATCGTGTGCTCACTTTGCAAAGTTGAGAACGAAAACGCAAACTCGTTGCTAGAAAGCGGTAAGTTGTAGTTTAACCTCAATAAATCGTTTGATATAAATTAAGCGTATTAGATTTTCAAGATGTTTTCGTATTGAAATGTTTTTGAAAATTTCATTGTTCCCCTGAACGAAATGTATAGACCTGGTGAGCAAAAGCTAATCTAAAGTGCATTGTACGGCAATTTTAAACTTTGTAATGTCGTCATCAATCAACTTAACTTTACTAAAATGAGTAGGTGCTTCTCCTTAGAAAGGATGTTTTGCCATTGCAAAGTTAGTTTTGAAGTAGAAGATTGACAAAGTTAAAGTAAGTCAGATCCGTCAATCTTTCATAAGTAGGTTGCAATAAACGGTGTGAATATCCACCTGCCAACTATTTTCTATTTTTGACTTTCGGTCTGTTTTGTCATGAACTCGGACACAAATGTTTTTTCTCTTAGTTATCGCTCTCCTCTAAAATTAAATTTTCGTCAAGTAGTACATAGTTTTTCTTCTTTCCACCTGTATGCTTTCTTTATATCAAAACTTCATCTATCTTATTAGCATATTCGGTCTTCAACTCTACTTCGTCTCTCCAGTATAAATCATGGCTCTCATAAATATAATAAGCTTCTCTAAAAAGATTCAAGCTCTTCCTCAGTGGCATTTTAACTTGACCATGTCTATTCTCAAGTTTTCCAGTCATGGATGTTGCTTTCAAAAACGACTAGCTTATATTCCTTAAAGGCAACAAAATCATTATCTTGCTTTAATCTCTTCCAACTATAGGCACCGCATTTTGGAGTATCCTGCCATAACTCCTTTTTACAACAAATCGAAGCAGTTTCATTTACTTCTTCATTAATTTCTAAAAAAAAAACATTTTAAAAATGTTCCATCGACTTGATATTCCCTAATTTATGCTTAAACCGTCTTTGCTTTTGTAACTTTGTTGCTTTGTACAGACACGCAGGGCCAATCTCAAACATCCTGTATGACCAGAGCAGCAAAGGTGTTCTTATAAAAGACGGAAGAGACCATTTAAAAAGGACAAGTAATATCAAAATATTTACTTCTGTGGAGAGGGAACAAAATGAATGACGTATAAAAAATATATCTAGAATAAAACTGTTGAAGTGAGAGCAGTATAATTTTTATAGGTTCGCATATCACCTTGCTGCGGGTTCTTATTTGAAATGCCTGCTGAAACAATTTAAGTACTTGGCCCAACCTAGCTGCATAGCTAGAGGGAGCCTAGGCTCTTATTGTCCATTTCCAATGTGCCAAAATATCTGTTAAAGAAAATTTAAGAATGCTTATATGGAAGTTACATAGTCGTCAGTTATGTCGTTTTCATCAAGATGTACAATGTTATACCTGAACGTCACTTTCGTCACACTAACATTGAAGTCGATTATTTGCTACAAATGTTTTTCCTAGGCCTTCCCCGCACAAAAGAATTATTCTGGCTACACCCCTGGACTAACCAGGAAAAATTTTCCTTAGAGGCATTCAAATTACTTGCGATACTGCAATAATTAGGCCAAAAGCTGCGTATTAGCAGAACAATAAAGATTGATGGAGGTATTTTGGTCGGCTTTGCTTCTTTTAGATGAGATTTGTAACTTCAATCTTACTTTTGGACAATTAAGGCAATTAATTAGTGGTTTTGAGCTGACTGAGCTGAATTAACCTTCAAAATTTACAAATTATGTCGATTAAATTAAACACAGCGTTGAATAAGCACTGATATGAAAGTAAATCTCTATAGGATGTTTGAACTTTATCATTCAAAATGCCTTTTTGTGAACATTTGATTACTATGAGGATCAGAACGAAATCTTGCCCTCAGAGCTCTTTACCACAAATCCTTCCTTATAACTGCTCAACAGATGTTTCTTGCCTAATCTCATAACAATGATAACATACCTGATCAAGTTACCAATATCCAGTTTACATTTAACTGGTTGGAGCATATTTAGTGAGATTTTTACTTCCCCATTAACCATGTTCTTATAAGAAATTTGACAAACCTTTGAGTACGTATCTTATTTTGTAATTTATTCTTTAGCTTTAATTAATATATATCGTACTCGTGATTTATCATAACATTTTACATTTATCATAAATTAAATTTAAGCTGACAAGCTTGGTAAATTAAATAAATTTTCTAAATAAATTGTGAGACGGATACATATTTAATGGTGACACTGTAGAGACAAGTGTAGGCGTACATACCCCTTTTTCAACAAAATCAGGACCTAAAACTACGCGAGTTGAAAATCAAATACCAATGATGAAACGTCCTTTGAACAGATAGAACAAGAAACATGATATGTTTGTATTCAAGTGAACGTGGTTCCAGCCTTGGTCTGAAAACATGCAACATAAACATGACAAAAAATTGCAATTAATTACAAGTGTTTATAAATAACGGAAATAACTTTTTGTATCCGTTTTTTTCCACATGATGTAATTTCTTCTGTTTACTTTAACCTTATATAGAATCACCTCATTCTACGTATGACATTTGAAAAGAGTACTTTCACTGTGTGTTTGTCATGCTTAGAAAAAGACGAAAAATTGGCTTATTTTTGCATAGAGTATACACAGTATAGATAAAGTATATACTGTATAGAGAGTAGAAACAAACACAGAATTCTCCATTTCTGTCTGGTTGCAATCGTCAGTTGAGCGCCGTGTTTCGCCAAGTTTTCGGCCCATTAAACTCTGTATCTCTCAACACGGTCGGCCCGCAACAGCTGTAGATATTGCGTTGCAGCCAGACTTATGACAGTTATACTACATAGAGAGTATATATAGTATAGAATATATAAAGTATAGTATATATACTTTCTGACTCTAATAAGGATCGAAATCTTATGAAATTGTCAAAAACATAATATTTGTCTTCTCGACTATGAAAGTGCACCTGTTCTATATAAGACGACCTGCGGTCTTATTAAGTCGGTCTCTTGTACATCGCACTATAGGATTAAAGCTTAAGAATTGAACGATTACTCTTATTAGGGTCGAACATATGGAAGGCACATTACAAGAAAGCAACCTCGGTAGGGTTTTAGTATCTCTGAAATTCTTATTGTTGAAAAGATACCTTAAGAAGACATTTCTAAGAATAGAGACAACGAAAGGTTGGCATATTAGAGTCAATTCATCGGTCAGTGTAGGAAGCATACCTAAAACCGACTTCGAAAATACAGGGAAAGTACACATGTCCCCGCATACATACATTTTTAACTGGCTTGTCAAAATTTGGATTTGTTGTGGATTGTACCAGCTTTAGATATTTGAGCCCTATGGATTATAAATATTTAAGAGAAGTAATCTCACTTATTGGAAGTTTAGACCTGATAGTTGACACATTCAGACCTGATAATTGATCTGCTTGGGATACGTAAGTAACAATTCATGTAAACATTTTATTGTAAGAAGGGATAATGAATGTTACAGAACTATTTTAGGTCACTATGTATTACTATGTCATATTGACTAACATTTTCAGCGGGAGTCATAGTACTTTTGCTACTAGTTGTAAGCTGAAAGTTTAAACGTATTGCTATGGATAAGATTATGCAAACATAGTTACAATGTTGACATGAAAAGACCAACAGCTTAAAATCTGAGCGCAGTGAGAGACAACACGTTCTTCATCTAATGAATTTTTTTCTTTTCTCCTATTTTAATCCCACACTACTTTGAAAGGGGAGTACAGAAAAGGCTTCATCTCTATAAGCAACTATACCATCTGAATACTCGTCCCTATAATTTCACTCCTAGTTCCTGCTTCTACATTTTCTCATTATAATTAAAGCATTCATTGTCCTATCACCAATGTATAACGAGTTTACGTTTGGATAACAGATGGTGTGGAAGGCCAAATAGTTAACCATGTAAAGTAAAATTCCAAAGTTCTTTCACTCCTGTTTTAGTGACGAAGTTGCCCAACAGTAGAGCCAATTTATCATAATTTGGACATTTAATGCAAGTCATATTCTTCTTTACAAAAGAGAAAAGTTATTTCACGGATTTAGCAACCAAACTGTAATCTGGATGCCTATTACCTAAGCTACGTCTTACGATAAATTTCATACTTTTTTATTCTGAACAGACTAGATAGTAGATGTCAATAATTAAATTTCACAAACAACACTATATGATAGCAACGCAAGAATTTTCTTTTGTGATACGAGTAGGCTTGTATTGGCCAAAGCAATGATCAATTCAAGGGAACGAAGACTAAAAGATATTGATATTTGTTAAATTGTATATTTTGTGATGAGTGTGATTTCAGATAGTTGACCTTGTTTCCTGGTGAACTTAACTAGAAATACACGTCAAAAGGGTTTGTTATTATGCGACTTCTTTGCATTTGTGGCTACACTGTTTAAATAAGCGACAAATGTTACATTGTGCAAAGTATTTGATATCCAGTCAATGACATAATAACGGTTGCCATAAGCTATGTCCTGCTAAACTAAAGCAATCATAGTTGTTGAGGAATGTAAATAATAATTACAACTTTCCTATCAACTGGCTGTTTGAAAATACAAAGTTGTACAATATTATCTGCTTCAAATAGAAATTCTGGCAAATTTTTAACTTGCGTTTGAATCCTAAGGCATAATTAAACTTTTCACAAGACAGTATAGCAGACAATTTTTCGTCCTTCGGACATATTTTATGATGTATTATATACGATCTATTTTATAATTAATATGATCTATACCTGAATAATTTGCTAATCCAACACTTTAATCGTGGATGCAATTTGTGATATTGTTTATCTAAAAAATATATTAGATAATTTATAAACAATGTACTTTAATTATAGACAAAATTTGTAATATTTAACCAATAAAATGTTCTCTTTTTTTTTCTCTGGTAGAGCCTAAAGTTGTGCCTGTGTTGTTTTGGATGTGATTCCAATGGCTAATTTTTAAACTTGTCTTACGGGGGTTGTTTTTGTGGGAATGGTGTATCCTAATCATTTAGTTTGCAATTAAAATACTTCTTTATACCATACATGTAAAATCAAGAATTTGTTCATCTGTCAAATTTAGTTACGTATTCTAGTAGTTTAGTATTTCTTGCTTTTCCTGCAGTTTTGTAAGAAATGTAAGGCTAGCTTTTTCACGATATTGCATATTCTTATTCACAGAAGCACGTAAACCGAAGATTAATTGTGCGCAGAGTGACATCGAAAATAGCTGTTGCTAGCTAACTGGGAGAGCTTACGCACATGAGTCTCAAAATCCTTCTGTTTAAAAAAAGCTTTAAAATGTCTAATCTTTCCACTTAAATGCTCCATTTTAAAAGTAGCCATAGCCCGTTTTATAGGTGCGTAATACTGATTTTGAGTTGCACGCTAAGCGGATATTATATGAGAGTGGCCCTTTTGTGATCACCATAATGATCAAACATCTATTTCATACTACTTGATAATCCCGTGATATTCTCATGGCTATGAAAAACACCTTGAAAACCTTAGCAAGGGAGTTATTTTGCCTATAAAACGTATTTAGCCTTAAACTGGCAACTACTCCATGTGAAATGGGACTGTAGCAAAAGGTCCCCAGGTAGGTGAAAAATGTACCATAATTTGTTTTGCTGATCTACATAGGGCACGAAATGAGACATGTTATAACATTCTTGTAAAGTTTGCGATCTTGTCTTTATGTCACTAACAGTTCAATATTAACATGTTTAAAATTTATACTATTAGAGTTTATAGTTTGTCTTTGGTGTCTTATGTTTAAGATTTAGGAGTCGGAATGTCAACTAATGATATTTTTCTTCCCAATGAAATTAAGCATTTTTCGTCTTGTCTTTCTAATAATCTAAGCATATTTATTTAAATACTGAGAACAAAATCTTGCAAATTGGTCAATCTTTTTTTCGGATCTTAAGTAATGTAGCAATTTTACTCCAAGTGTCACTTTCGGCTTCATCCTCATAGTCAGGGGTCGATACAGCGGATACTAATGCCATTCCAATGCGCAGTCTCCTTTAGTCGTCTTTACGACACGCAGAGCATTTGTAGGGCCTATTCGTTTATCCCTGGAAAACAGTCGTATTAGAATATTAATATTACTGAAGTATCAACATCGTTTCCGATAGTCAGAAGTGTCAGCTTGGAAATACAGTAACAGCTCGTAAATTTAAGCGTAAAATTAATTTTCAGTTGTTGTTGAAGTTGACAGAGGCACAAGAAGATAGTACTCATCCTTTTATGGAATTTCTTGTCATGAGCCCAAAAATGACAGAAATCTTGTTGTTTGAATATTATGGAAATTTCTTTATCAAACAATGAGATTACTTATAACTAATTCTTTGCAATTATCATGAAAAAACCAAATGTCCAAAAATTAGATTGCTCCTTGCTGAAAGTGCTCTTCTGGAGATAATATATTTGTATCAATATCGCAAACGTTAAATCTTATTCCAATGGCTGGTTTATAACGATAGGAGCACTGAAGACGTTACCAAGGCTTTTTCTTGTACATTACTTTGAAATCTAATAATTACGTCTATCATAGAGCATAAAATAAAGGAATTGTGTAGTCTCTTATGCAAGGATAGTTGTAGTAACTATTTCTTGGAGCTCTTATAACAAGCTTTACACCACACAATGAAAGATTGTGTAAATACTTAATTAACTTATAACGCAATAAATGACAAACTTGATATGTGAATTTGCAGTTATTGCTATGGATGTGAAACCATTCATGTAGTTGCTATGGAAAATAATTACCCATTACCAGGATTGCCCTCAGCACAACTATTACCGACTAAGTCGCACATTAACTATTTTGTCATTTCTGGATTAGTTACAGACTTTACAATTGTTGACTCACATATTAGCTCGAGGTACTATTTCTTAGAGCTTTGGTAGCAAGACTTGCATCACATAATGCAAGATAGTGCTTAATGAACTCATTGTGCAATACATGACAAATATGCCTGTCCTTAATGATGATGAACTTGTTTTTAACATTTATTTACGTCATGTTTTCTACTGAAGATCTTGAACAAAAATCAAATACGAGAATTTACATGAAACTGACTCAAGATGCAGGGAGACTAAACTGCATTAACAATGGTGTCAAATTTAATTTTTTGCTAATATAAAACAAAACCATCTATTTTGTATGTCGGTAACAGCTACATATGCAAAAGAAACGTATATAGTATTTTGCAAGGCAATACCTTGTTAGGATACGCGGCAGTGAATGTGACTGTGAAGACCATTTTGCATTTCATTCCATTAATTGATAATCATGAAATTACTTCAATAGGCATTTGACATGTAACGGTACTCTTTACTTTTATTGGTAAATTTAAAGTTACGTTTAGTCAATCAGTATTGATGATAACCAGAGTCTTTCTGTACTGTCGTTTAGAGGGAATAAACATTAGAGATAACGCTCAAAGCTAATAATTCTAACCTTCGCACGTCATCTATAATTTATGATGTTAAAGTACCCTGTCACTTGTTTACCTTTGCTCGTGTTGTACTTTGTTTACTGTAAGATGTTTTATCTATAATCAACGTTTCAGTAAATATTTTGAATTTGCATTGAATATAAATCAATGCTATTGGCTACCTATCCAAGTCTGAATTAAGTTGCGACCATATGAAGTCATGTTTTCCAGCTTTAAAAAACATTCTAGGCTAAAGTAAAACACGAAATAATAATATTTAAAACCCTTTGATTTTATGTCAAAACGAACGATGAAAATGTTAAATAATGAACGATTTAAATTTTAAATTATCTGATTCTATTTTCTGGCTGCTGAATGATAGTAACTCTTTATTAAAAGAGTTTTATTGACCGATTCAACTCGGAATTTTAATTAGTAGCAAGATCATTTATAATAGGATAGGATTTGACATAGAATTTATAACTTTCTGCTTATGATCTGGGGCGAGATTGAGCCCGATTGCGTCACTTCACGATTGTCTTGCCTCCACTGTCCCCTTTGCTCAGTAATATCGGTTACAAACAATGCGACGTCCTACGAGAAGGTCTTGGGTCCATTAGCGTTCCCAACTGTACAGGATCTCCTGATAAGAGGCTGTCCCATGTGGACTTGTTTGTCTGGCGTTACTAATGGGCCAGTTTACGGTCTCACCAGATGAAGGCAAACTCAAAGCTTAGTCCATTTAACATTTACAATACCTTACAATACAACAAAATACAGAGCACTGCACTGTTTCAAACATAAGCCTCAGTAGGAACTTGAAAGCAGTAAAAGGCCAAGCAATCATTTGTGCAAACGTTAAATTGTCTCTGACAGGGGCAACAATGTCTGTTATAGCTGAACTGTAATAGGAACCGAACCTTTTGTATTGATTGTGTATTAATGTTTGTTACTGATTGAATGGGCAGGCATTGTGGTAGTACAAGGCCTGTTACTTTGGCTACTTTACTTCAAAGCTAAAGGCATCTTCTGGCTGTATCTGTCCGATACTCGCTGTCCAAAGGACTGGAGCCGACTTGATGTTCCCTTTTCACGATCAGGTGCGGCACTTCTGTTTGTGAACGTACCTAAGATTTGGCAGCAGTTGTGACAATAATAAAACTATCGCTAACGCTGCTTACATGAAACATTTGTGTGATGTTGAAAAATCCTGTCCTTACAATCTTGAGTTGCTTGTCGAGTTTGTGGGATTACCCCTGTAATGTGCAAATATACCGAAATGTACTGCTTTTTCCAAAGCCTTTAGGGCTTCAGCTTGTACATAGATAGAAGGTGAGACTTTGCCACTCCTTTGACAATTAGGTAAGTACGCAATAGAAAACTAGGAAGAGTCAATTAGGATAACACTAAATGTCACCGGTTTGGGTCTTGTTTCGCTTGCATTATTAAAGCACCACTTTGAGCTTGCTGAAATATAGCCGGATGTGATCTTTCTTAGTTATCGGAGGAAAAATATTACTGTATCGCACACAGATGTTTTTATCCTGGCCCAAATATGCTTGAGCTTATGATATAACGTGCTAAGGTGTATTATAGTTATTATGATACGGTACTAATTACTCTATATAACTACAATACTCTTTTGCTAATTGAGGACGTAGAACAGTACCTCCGTGCCTGCTTTAAACGAATCAATGTAGTACAACCCCAATTATGCGCGTTTATATTTTTGTTAGAATAAAAATTTCAAAAATAAAGCCCAAACCCGTTAAAACAGCATGAATAAAAAATATCTGAAATTCACCTTTACTGAACTTGGTAAACGCGTTGACTTCCAATGACGATTCGGTGTACTCTTTGGAATGAAGTTGATAAGAAATAGAACCAATTAAGCTGAATCTTGGTAAATTAAATTCTCTATATAGACTTCAAAGGATCATACAATCGTTTCAGCAGAGTGTTAATTTGTTTCTACAGCAACATTAGTCATGTATGGCAAGAACATGACATTCCTTACTGACGAATAGTTGTTATTCATAGATTAAAAGGCTCGCATTAACCTAAAATACACAGTTACAGAAATGTGTTAAAGCTATGTATATGCTCAAAAGTTCATACAACAATGTTTAATAGTTCTATTGAAAAGTAGCCGAACGGGCTCGAACCTGTAATCTATCTATCTATCTCTGTTATATATATAAACATTGCTGAACTGTAATATAAGTATATATGTATATATGTTCAGGTCAGAAACATGTTTCTCTTAAGTGTTATATCCATTGTTAGCAACTGCAACATTGAAAATATTAACATATTTAACAGTATACTTTTACTTTCTTTGATCTCTCTTTGGACTATTGGACTATTCATTGTTTTTAACCCAGCTATTTTCCTGTTCCTACACGCTGTTGCAAACAGTGTGCACCATAACATGATTGCCTGAAAATTAATTTCTGAAAACGAGTATGGGAGAGAGAATTTCCAGTTATTTTGCAATCTATACAATTATTATAGGCTTGATTTTCATTGTTCATGTAAGGTTGGCAGTAAATTATCAGCAAATGCATTATATATTTGCAACAGTCTTCAATTATCATATTCATTGCTCATTTCATTAATTATGGCGACAAGTGAACGTATACTAACTCGTTTTTATGATGGTAAAGATAGTCCTGTCAATAACAATATTTAACATTGTGTTTTTTTATGTTTGGATTGAAGTAAGTACACTAACTGAATAACTCGATCAATCGTTAAAACCGTAGACTTCCTACATACTATACACACATCCCCGTTGCTCTGCATAACACAAGACTCATTACGTAATACTACAACTACTCCTATGACTTTGTGCTGAAAATACCAATTATTTTCAGAGTTTGCATAGTTTAGCATGATTTGTCGACATTTACTTAAAGGTGAATTGTAGACTGCTGCTTTCAATTCCACTCTCTTCCCATGCTAAGACTTCTTACTTGCAATTTTTAACTTGAAGCAGATGCGAAAGACGTTTTTCGTTTAATCATTATGATTATCTTACAATCGTGGTCAGATAGAAAACATTCATATGATAGTACTGCTGGGACAGATTGAAATCAGGATTACGAGGATTTGTTTTTCTTTTACTATTGCTTGACCGAAATTCAGAAAGTATTCGAACAAGCAATATCTAAACTTAGACAGTTCCCAGTTTTCTCAGATTGTCGAAGTGCTGAAAATACCTTTCAAATACGGAATGAAAATAAATATTGATAGGACATAAAGCGTGTACAAAAATACGAGCACTTACTTCTAAGGTAGGCAACAAAATACATATACGTTTCTATCTATAAATTTTTAACTACGTCTATTACAGTCCACTCCAAGGTGCTTGTCTAAGGTATACTGACATGCTTTGTAACTCGAAATATCTCTTCCAATATGTTTATTCTAAAGCTATCGAATTACTGCAAACTAATTATTAGAACTATGAACATGAAGCTATCTTCGCGTAGTGGTTGTTATAAGAAGCCTCATTGCTTTCTACAAGGTAACCTTGGTTCTAACTTAGATTTTTTTCTTGAAAGTACCAATCCTTGTGACTTTCTCTTTGCTAATCAAGTGGAATTCTTTATGGTTGATGCAGCATAGGTAGTTTAACTGTAGTATTGACCATTGTCTTGAACATTTCAAAGTTTGTAAACTATTAGATTAGGTTCATCACTAAGTGAATATCTCCAGAGCTACGTTACGTAATTAGTAAATATTATTTTCTGGCTGTTATTATGACAACAGCATGTCTTTTAAACTGTATTCCTGAGTTTGCTACAATTTCATTTTAAGCTGTATATTGTAAATTAAGAAATTGTCTAGATGTTCCCTTTTATTTGACTTGTGGTAGTGTGTTGTGTTATAGGCAGGAGATACAGCTCTACAGGAAATAATATTTACAATTACTCAAGATACATTTGAATTGTTTGTGACCTAAGGTTTACACGTCATTTAGCTTCTTTCAGTGAATGTACAGTGTAGAAATTCAATTATTGTACGAAAATTGGATGCTTGCGAGAATTCTACTTACCATATAAATATATTAACATCTGAGCTAATAAATGACCTATTTTAGTGACGGAACCTGTTGGCAGTGTTTATTTTCTCGACATTATCTACATCGGTAGATATTGATTCTGTCTCAAGGCATAATCCTTGTCTTCTTCTAGGAATTTTCGTTCAAGATCAAAATTTTGTCGTTTTTAAAGAATATGCCATGCCTGCAAGACGGCAATGATTAGGTGGTGCAACATCTACAAGGCAAATGTAACTTCTCACAGACTGAATTAGCAATAATTGCTTTATCTCTTTCTAAAACGTCTATTTAACTTTACTCTGCTCCATACGTATTAGTATGTCATATACATATCTATTTGTAATATTTAAAGTGTTTGTGTATATACAGTATAAATACACAGCATATAAATGTATATACAGTAATAAGCTTGGTTGCAATTGAGTCATTTGTTGCTAAATCAGTCTAAGGCTAGCCTATAAATCGCTTATTTTTTGTCATTATAACTAATCATGGGAACGTTTGACCAATAGGGCCTTAGTCATGCTACAGCTTATACTTATGACTTAAGTCATGTTGGTCAAATGTTAGCGGATATTTTTTTCCCTCCAAAATGTGGTAAAGTTACAACCTTTTGTCTGTTCCAAGTTCGCCCCACGGCACTACATAATCTAAAACATAAAGGTTTTATGCTTTGGACTGGTGTTAGCGAACAATATTAAGGACGTAGTGGGCTTGAAATACGATACAACTGGGTCCAAATAGTCAGAAACATAAGTACACACATATTGATTGGTTAAAAGAAGTTACTGTTTGCTATGCGAAGAGTGCACTCAAAGTCATTCAGTCTACCAGATGGCTAAGTAAGTAGCTTTTATTATTGGATAAAATATTGGGTAATCTGTACGAAGAGGAGTCTAATTGGATTTAAACAACCTGTCTACCAGGAATGATATAGCTTAGTGTAATGTCAAGATTTTATATCTTTGCTGTGTTTAAGGAGGAAAATGCAGAAAAACCAAGTCTGGCTTTTTCATGCTTTGCAATCAATGTCAAACACACCTCATACATATTCGAATAACGAAATAAAAGGAAAGAATGATAACGACGTGGCTGCTGCCACTTATAATCCTGATTCTGTCTCAAGAAGAAAAACCTTTCGTTTTTTCTGACTTAGAAATCTAGAAGCTTGATTACTGTTATATGTGTCTAAATCATTCATGTTTATTAAATATATATAAACTTGAAGAAAAAAAACACTTTTTAACGTTTCGAACAACTTTTCTTTCTATGTACATACATGTTAAAGGTATGTGATTTCGCCAGATTACCTTCCATATCTATATCTACCTATATGTAGAGATAGATATTACGCTATATTACGCTCTACGCATTTACGTATTGAGCACTGTTTTTGCGAAATTGTCAAAACACGGACTTTATATACATAATATACATACATATGGAAGGTAATCTGAGGAAATTACATACCATTAACATAAATATATAAATAGCGTAAAAGTGTCTGGCACTGACAATAACCGCAACTGTAAAACAATTTGTACTGCCAAGTTCCTCATTTCGACTCCGCATCTCAAAGACTTCAAATGTTGTTTCCGAAATTTGCATTAGGATATCGCATTGGTTTCCGTGTTGGCTTCAATGCAAAAAGGTCCCCATAAATAAAAACAAAACCGGACATACAAAATCAACAGAAGAGAGTTCATTGATTAACGTGAATAGCTTTTACTGAAATTTTTACAGAGATAGGATATATCAAGATGAATTTCTTTTCCTGTCAGAAGGAGAAAAAAGCCCCCAAAATTTGGACAAGTGAGGATTTATTGATGACGAAAATGAAAAAATGATTTGAAGAACCTTAGAACTCGGATAACTAAAGTTCTAGTAATTATGCGTAAACTCTTAGAGCTTCTAAGCGAGGTTGAAGGGATCTAAACTGATTGTCCGATTAAACAGGGAATTCGGATAAACTAGAGTTCAGATAAGTTAAATTTGACTGTATTGCAGTAATAAACAACAAGACCTCTATATTTTGATAGAAGTGTCGTAAGAAAGCATGTTGTGTCGAATCTGGTTGCTTTTGACTCGTTATTAAAAATCAACCACAATCTGTTACGGAGAGTATGGCTAACAAAATGAATAGCAATGCTTTATAATTTTATTACAGACCATTTTGTAATACATTAACTGATAGACATATAACCATCGATATAAAAGCCTGGAAGGCTAGATGTCCGACTCGTTTTGAAAGCAATGAACATCGGAGAAGCAATTGGGGCCAATTTTGAAAAGCTTCAGATTCAAAGCTACTATTATTCTATAAATCAAACAAATGGCTTACTTATGAATATGGCAACGATATGCTTTTTCAAGGGAATTTGAACTTGAATTAGACACTTAAATACACACGCAATAATCTACTCTAATCCTTACTTTAAGATTAACTTGATCTTTTTGGGTGCTTTCTAAATGGCCAATGTAGTAATCTCGTTCTAGGTATAGCTTCAGTGCTTTTGTGCAACTCGGACATCTAGCCCTTCGGACGTCTACATCATTGGATGTAACAGAACGAGTACTCACGTTTTCACTTCACCTAGTTTTGCTTCCAGCTTTGGCTGAATGACTTTTTTTTTCAAATATATTCAAATCTTCTGAAGAGCTTCATTTAACATTGTACTTGTTTGTAAACAGTTATAACAAGAAAAGCACATTCACCTCTACCATGTTTTGAACATTTTGTGCAGCCATTTCAGCAAAATTTGCTTTTAATTTTGTTTTAAAGTTTCCTATCTATTGTCAGATATTGTAGGAATACAAGTTCAAAATTGGCATCTAGAAATAACGGGATATAAGCAGAACTGTATTTTTCCTGATATCTTTGCAGGACTGTAGCCATGAGTTCAAGAGGAAATGCGCGGAATTTTGCGACAATAACTGCTTCCGATAAGAACAATGCTACGACATTGTTTTCAACTTTCAAGCCACACTTTTCTACAAGATCAAATTTGGGAGCTAAATTCACTGATGCAATTAATACAATGCAGACTTCACAAAGCACTCGGAATTTTAATACGTGGTCCAAGTCAGAAAGATATAAAATACTGATTGTAAGTCCTAACATTTATTTGCTATTAATTATCATAAAGTATTTCTTCTTGCTAGCAAAGTTTTAACGTTTCCAATTTTTTGAGAGAAGGGGGAAAGGTCAGATCCAAAGAAACGCAAAATGGCGAAATTTGAATTGAAAATTTGCAATGTAACAAATTCGTGCTTTTACCAACGGTGCCGCAAATGATATGACCGTAAAATGTGCGTAAGACGGACGAGATTAGATGTTCGCTTTAGCCACGTGTCCGCCTAATAGAGGCTCGCCTGTTTTTCTTAATGAGGAGGGTAAACAAATTGCCTTACTACAGCCTTGTCTCTCTGACATTGTTATACTGTTCAGAGGTACGCCCTCTTTCCCATTTTGTCAGGTTTCTAACTTCTAGTTGTCAGAGATCTGTTTTATATATGGATTTAGAATAATGTATACCAGTTCCTCGGGATACATTGATCGACGCCGAGATTAGTTTAAATTGCCTTACTATAGCTTTGCTTTACTGGCCAGTTCCTATTTCAAGAAACCTTTATTGTTTGTCTAAATGACCTCTAGCTGCCACAGACTTCTCTGATATGTGGCTTTTGATACATATATGGTAGTTTTACAGAATGCTTGATAGACGGCGAAATTAGGTAACTGCTATTCTGTAGAATGGTCTCTACATGGCTTATACATGGCTTTTGATCAACTTACAGGAGTTTAACAAAATGTATTAATAGGCGCCATAATCAGCTTAATTTGCTTTACCGTAGCCTTGCCATTTTTGGTATTTTCATCTTGTTCACAGGAACGCGTAATCTATATAACTTCTAGCTGTCACAACTCCAGGTTATATAAGTCTTTCGAAAAATGTACAGTGGTTTTATGACCATGCGTTTCGGCCATTTTATACTGTTCAGAGGAACTTTCCGATTAACCCAGTTCTTTTAACTACATGACCTCTTGCGGTCACGGATTCATCTTGAACATCGCTTTTGATGAATTTACAGCAGTGTTAATGAACGTTCTAATAGGTGCCAAAACTTAGCTTCAATCACATTACTATAGCCTTGTCTTGACTGCCAGTCTAATACACTTCTCAATTTATCAAATTACTAAATATATGCCACAAGACTTCTATCTGACAGAAATCCATCTTTTATTTGGCCTTTGTATAAAATAAAGTAGTTAAATGGAATATTTCTATAATTATCTTAAATTGTCTTACTATAGCCTTGCTTTTTGAAACACTACATCAGCCCACAGAGCTACGCTCGTTTTTCCCAATTTTTTCGCTATATGACCTCTAGTTGACAAAATTTAATCTTATGTATATAGTAGTAAAATGGAATAATATGATAGAGGCCGAAATTATCTTAAATTACCTTACTATAACCTTGCCTTTACTGCCATTTTGATACACTTCCGAGCTACGCTCTTTTTTCTCGCTTTATTTCACTATATGGCCTTTGCGGACATAAATCATTCTTATATAGCCTCTTTGTGTGATATCTAGTAGTTGTTTGGAATGATTTGATAGGCGGCTAAACTAGCAGTAAATTGCCTTACTACAGTCTTACATTTCGAGCATCTTTAATACACTTCAGAGGTACGCTCGCATTTCTCAATTTATTGAGGTACATGACCCCTAGCAGACAGTAATCTATCTTACATATAGTCTTTTTGTAACATATATTGGTTATATGGAATGTATGGATAGGCACCGAGATTATCTTAAATTGCCCTACTATAGAATTGCTTTTGCGTCTATTTAATACTCTTCATACGTTCCCTTGCATTTGTCCATTTTCAAACGACATCAGCTTTCACACATCTATACTGCATATGGCAAGTTATAAATAGACATTAGCTTTTGTAATACATAGTAATTATATGGATGGCTTTAATAAGCCCCCAAATTATCTTAACCTGCCCTATGTAGTCATGCCTTCCGGGACACTTGATTCTGCAGGGATACACTCGATGTTCTCAATTTCCTTCTCTATATTTTCTGACATAAATCCTTCTAATATATAACCTTTGTGTGATACATAGAAGCTATCTGCAATAATTTGATGGGCGCCGAAGTTTGTCTTAAATTCTTCGACTATAGCCTTGCCTTTAGGACCACTTTAATAGTCTTCAGAGCTGCGCTCGATTTTCTCTTTTCTTCCTCTATATGACTTGTAGCTGACATAAGTCACTCTTATGTGTAATTTATTTGTATCAATTATATCTATATCTATTACATATATAGTCGTTGTGTAATATATACTATATATTAGCATTGAAACTTTTCATAGGCGTCGAAATTGCTTTACTGCAGTCTTGCCTCCTGCGTCAGTTTAATACGCTTTAGAGTCGGGCTGGATTTTCTCAACATGTTTCCCTATATGCCCTGTATCTGACAGAAATCCATCTGATACAAGGCTTTTCTCTATATACAGCAGTTACGTGGTATATTTTTGTAGGAGCCGTTACTCTAGTAGTATAGAAGTCATTTCTTGTTGCCTTACTATGGCCTTGTATTAAATATCACTCAAATGACTTTTAGCACTACGCTCAATTTCATCAATATATTTCGCTACATGACCTCTAGCTGATAGAAATCCATCTTATCTATGGTCTTTGTGTTTTTGTAGTAGTTGAAAAGATTCACGGGCGTCTAAGCTTGCTTAAATTGCTTTACTATGGTCTTGTTTACTCGGCCCACTTGATACTATTCCAAATTAGATCCCTTCTCAATTTTATTCGCTATATGACCTCTAGCTTACAGAAATCCATCTTAAACATTTAACATTTACCTTTTTTGGATATATAGCATTTATAAAGAATGTTTGAATAGGCGCCGAAAATATCTAAAATTGCCATACCGTGGACTTTTTGTTCAGGCCAATACAGTACCGTTGAGATTTGCGCTTGTTTTTCTTAATTTATTTTGCTATATGACCTCTAGATTGCAGAGATTTCGTGAGATATCGTTTGTGTGTAAAATAAACTGTAGTTACATGAAATGTTTAGATTGGCACCGAAGTAACCTTTGATTGCGGTACTGTCGCCATGTCTATCCGTTCAGTTTTATGGTCTTCAGTGCTACACTGGTTCTTCTGAGTTTGTTTTGCTATATGATCTCTAGCTGACAAAATTCTATCTCATACATGCCTTCTGATCAATATATAGTAATTGATCTAAAGAGCAATAAGTCTGCGAGGCATTGTAAAAATAATACGATATTCTTTAGTTTTAAAGACATGTTTCGAC
>JANTCA010015554.1:26026-74921 GCA_024741275.1 Chironex yamaguchii | reverse complement strand
ATCTATCTATCTATCTATCTATCTATCTATCTATCTATCTATCTATCTATCTATCTGTCTGTCTGTCTGTCTGTCTGCGTGGTAAGCTCAATCATCCACGGTTGTTGTACAATTTTTGTTTGCTGAGTCACTTAACGATACATGCAGATTAATATGTTTAAGAATGATTGACATGCTTTACTGCACTTCGGTAAAAGAAATAAGTTTGATAATGTTGACTCGCAAGACTTTACCTGTTTTGTATCTGATAACATAGGGAATGAGAATTAATGATGCCGAAGTGCAAAGTTGTGCATGCAAACATTTTATGTAAGTTGGTTTGAAAACAGTGTCGTGACAATTTTACTTAGCTAAGAAGGCAGAGGTAACATTACTACTAGTTTATCCGTAATTATTGACCAAAATGAATACTTTTTACTGTCAAACATACTTTGAAACATTCTATTCTGAATGCCCAATATTTTCCTAGCGTTTTTGTATTGCAGCAAAGTCTTGACCTAATTACTTTTAATAAAAGGCCACTCAGTGAAATTGATTTCAACTTACTTATGAAAACAGATGAACAATTCTCAACTGATTTAAATCAAGATTTCACATGCAGTTGCGATTGTTAGCTGATTATATTCATTATATCGACGAAAATGACTTCTGCTGATATGATATTGCGTTTACACGTTAACCTCTCACATGAAAAATAGTCCCGAACCCAATTCTCTAGCTATGATATCTTACATGAATCGATTGTCAAATCCCATGTGGCCAAGGCACCTGTGAAGACTGGAAGTGTAACTTACCTAGTTGACATGCCAATGTTAAGCCCTTACTTTGATTAAAGTTCTATTGAAGGAATAACATAGAGTTTTAAGGGCTGCACATCTTTCATACCTATGGTTTTAAAAATTAATTTTTAATGGCGCTGTTGCTTAGTTCAGCGCGTCGAGTTGATAAATGCGAGCATCCGAGAGTGAAAAAGGCAGTTGACAGGATTTGTACCACGATTCCTATCGAGTAAAATAAGATATTTGACAACCGCTTTCAACTGCCCAGCAATGAAAGGTTGATTGGTGTCGTGCACAACCATCAGGTGTGACTGCATTGTCCGATACTCTGTCTGGGATAGTAATTCTTTATGACTCTACCCATAGCTTTGTAACCCCAGCTTATCACGCTAAGGGCAACATATTTTAAGGGAGAATGAATCTATTCTTCTTATCCATGTATACTTTATTTTATGAAATAAGACTGGACATGACGTCTCTATTCATGCCCAAGGACCTTACCATTTGCACAGCAGCAAACGTCATAACGTCTGCTTCTTGTATATCCATGGTCACGCTAAGGATGACAATCCTTTATTTACAAGGTTGAGTATCAAATAACTTAAGGATGCTGATATTGGTCTACGGCTTTGAAAAGTGGTTTCTTGAGACCTTGCTTTTTCACAAACATGACCTTACGCAAAGGGTTTACCCAAGAACAATAGCAAAAGACGAATTTGAGGATACGTTTTCAAAAATTCTGTGCAGAGGTTGGTTGTCTTGATCTGTGCATACTTCTGTTCTACTCAAAAAAAGACACGGAATACTTGTAGAGGCAAAAACAGAAGCGTTGCCTTTTGTGTTAGATTAACTGCGATATTTAATATCATAAGTCATCCTAATGGATTTCGTATTGTTTGGAGATTAATATAAACTAGTCAAGCTCCGTGTGTACTAGACCTGAACAGTATCGACAAGTCTGTATCATCTCTGCTAGTGTTCAGATCATTTCACTATTTACCCCAGCAAGACCTCTCCTGCACACCCTTGGAATCGCTTCAATTGACCGAGACTTCAACAAGTGACCAAGTCGAGACGTTTTAAGTTACCAAGTGGGGCTTCGAGAAAAAAAAATTCCAACATTTTCTCACGCAAGAAGAAAATTAAGCTGAGGTCTGTAGTTGTTTTGAAGTGATAGTAAATGTTATCGCGCTTGTAGTTGAAAAATTTGAAATCTCACGATGTTAGTCCATGTGGCTTGACGTTTTTACAAAATGAATGAGTGAAACAGTCAAACATGGTTACCGTAAACAGAAAATTATAGCTATTAACGGCTTAGGTTTTTGTGGTCATCGAGTTATTTGTAGTGTGATAAATGAAGGACAGAGACAAAACGAAAAACTTTTTGAGATAATGTGTCATGCACTGTTGGAAGATACTCGACTTATAATCTCACAATATCGTTTAAGCTGATCCAGATACAGCGTTGGAATTTCAGCCACGAGATCTGGTTGGTTAAGAAGAAGAGAGAAGGTGGAGAAGTTGCTTGCTTTATTGTTCTGATTGACAGTTTACGATCATTGAATAATATATACTGAGGATGCGGGTGTGTTAGACAACTAAAATAACCAGCTGTCAAACTAAATCGTTAAGGCATTGTGGGTCGGCATTGAATTTCGTCAACTTCAATTCGTGGCTAAGTGATATAGACAGTTGTGCTCGGTAAAGTAAATTTACATGGCCCGCAATCTTTAGGCGAACAGTGGTTTTCCTGACGCGCTTTTGGTAAGGTTTAGTGGGTACGCTTTTTGTGGTTTCAAGATTTTAGTCTACCGGCGAATACAGTTGCCATGACTCAAGTAATGGCTTCACCCGTTTCAACTAAATTTGATACTGGACCAAGTCGACGATACAAGCCAGAGAAACCCATGTTAGATGCTCTATCAGAAAATCCTGGCGAACTGGTCAAAACGGACTCACCAAACTTTGTCTGCAGTGTCTTGCCATCACACTGGCGATGCAATAAAACTTTGCCAGTGGCTTTTAAAGTTGTTGCACTTAGTGGGGACGTTCCCGATGGTGTTACAGTAACTATTTCCGCTGGAAACGACGAGAACTTCTCAGCTGAACTCAGAAATAATACAGCAGTAATGAAGAACCAAGTTGCTCGATTCAACGATTTACGGTTTGTGGGACGTAGTGGCAGAGGTTAGTCTTTTTATTAAAGAATATAAATGTGTATATAATATTGTTGTTTCGGTATCTTTCATAAGAGTAAAACGTCTTGGTCATCAGTTCGGACCATTTTCTTCGATAAAGGTCTGTGAACTTTTGTATATGCAGAGATAACATTCTTTTCTAAATTCCCAGGTTAAATAGGTAAATATACTCATCTTATGTAAAGTAAATTAACTGAGCTCATATTAGTTAATGCTTTTGTTTTCAGCTACAGAAAGAGCAGGATTCTAAGATACCTTAATTATTTGTACTTCAATTGCATTTTATCAGTCTGAAGCTTCTAGCAGAACAAAGACATCTAAATTCTATATTGCGATGTATGGCTTGGTATGAGAACATCCTATCGACCTTAACCGGCTCATTTTATGAACCCATTTTTGTATGTGACAATGGAGAGTTTATTGTGATCAATGTCCATCGCCATTGAACACTCTCGCGGTTATACATCCACAATTTACTCAGTTTTATTTTGAGCATAACACAAACTCACCCAGAGACACAAATAGATCAAATCATCTACCTTAAGTAATGGCATGTCTTTGTAAGATGAATACGATATGAAAGCATCACTGCTAAACGGTTTAACCTCTCCTTACTTCACAGTAACTTCATTCCACCATACCCTACCGAGTTATTGTATCCAACTTATTACTTGTTGCGATCTTGTGGTGTTTCGTGATTCAAAAGTCATAAGCATGCTACATAACACGAAGCCCTATGAAGGGGGTTGTATATTACCGTAGTCTTCCTGTCTTACAATCACTCTTTTTTGCCATTCTCAGAAGTGTTCCAATGTACATTAAGTGGATAACGGGTACTGCTGTTTGTAGGCGGTTTGGAGGTGACTCGACAAGACCTACCAAAATTTATATCAACATCGTTGTGTATTTGTTCCTGTTTTGAACCAAAGAGTCATAATAGATCTAGTTTTTTGTAAAGAATATGCAAGGACACAAACTGAGCTCTGTGACATCGGCACTCGAGCAAATGTTGTGGTAATTGACGTTTTGAGGAGATTATCGAGACATGGTTAAATACTATTCTGTGTAACATTTTAAACACGCAATTTAACCAGTGTTAATCGTGTATTTGCTCTTGGAATTTATTTTTCATGTTAGAACTATTAACGTCCTTACTTCTAATTGCCAGGCTTCATTCAAGCCCAAGAAGAATACGTTCATTCTTACAGTGGTTACTGTGTACTTAGAAAGGAACACTGTACTTCAATAATATGAACCCTTGTCTTGTATTGATATTCTCTATCACTTCTTCACCTATACGTTTGGTAGGTCCTTATCACCTCCATTGGGCTGTGATGGCCGTATTAAGTACCACAGACCCCTCGTTTCTCCCAGCCTATATGTGATTCAGTAGTAGTATAGGTCAATTGATAAGCAAACAGAACGACGAAAAGCTATTTACGCTCTCAAGTAGCTTCATGAAGCTGGTTAACCTCAAAGAATCAACTGTACCAGGTACGTTTAGCGATGAACAAGAGCAACAGACCAAATGCGGCAGATAAGTCGATAAGTACCCCCAAATGTGTTCAGGAGACCTCCACAAAGTCTAGCCATTAATTATCACTTGCTTGTTTATATGTTGTCAAACATTTACTGTTTGTTGAATGCCGCAAGTTATCCGCAACATCAAGAAATCAGTGTTCTATGGAGAAAAAGCCGCGAGTGATGGCTTTCAAAGATTATGGTTTAGCAGAGGCAGGCTGTGGGAAAAAGCGTCCACTCTTGTGGCTGTATATTTACATGGTTCACTATTGATCAGGTCGATTGTGGATGACACCTGTTACATTTCTTTATCCTTTCTCTTTTCTCTACAAAAATACAGGAAAAACTTTTACTTTGACCATTACTGTCAACACAGATCCTCCGCAAGTGGCTACATATATGAGAGCAATCAAAGTGACGGTAGATGGACCCCGGGAGCCACGGAGTAAGTATACCCTGCCTTCCTCTCATGCTTATGTTTGACAATTTTATCTATTCTTATACTTTCTTCAAGTTTCAATAACTAGCTGGATATTATAGGCGCTAAGTTAATATGCATCTTTTGATAACACCTATGCAATAAAATAAGTACCGTTCTTCTGTACTTTCGAGATGCAAAGTATGACGAGAGAAAAGTACTTTTTAGTCTCCTTTAGTGGTCTTGAAATTAATGCTTTAGCTATTTGCTATCTATTCTAAAACGAGATTTCTCCTCGAAAGGATGGTGCTTCCTGATAGCTTTGCATACTAGCGAGATGTATGTGTACCACCCTTTACTTTTAGAGCATTATTTGTCCAGACGCTGCAGTGCTTCTTGTACTTTTTTGTGTAACAAGATGTAAGTCAGCAGATCACATGAAGTGCTATTTCAGGTCTAAAAAAATATGTTTGAAATATTTCACTAGTCTTGAAAATGGGTGTTTTGGTATGAACTCATTGAAGTATAAAGAATAATAGTTTCTACCTTCCATTCAGTCACAAATATTCGCAACGGAAAAATCAAATTTCTACCTTTCTTAGTTTCTTTCAATGGGCTGCTATCAAATATTGAGTCTTAATGTGCAGAGTTGTTTTTCTTTGTAATTCAGTTTAGAGATAGTGCCCACTGAAATTCTTTGATTTTGGTTTTAGTTACTTGATCATTGATTAATAATAACCCCGCATGTTTACAAAGCTTTTGTACCTAATACGAGAACTTCCGGCGTTTGACGAGATTACTTCCTTTTATACTAAAATTGATCGAAAGTATTAAGAACCACATACTTTTACATTATTCTCTAATTTAGAAAGATACCTTCTTGTTTAGAGTAGCGAGAATGTTTGCAAAATCTTTTGAATTATCAGCGTGAAAAACCTGCCCAGCAATTAATCTAAGTACAATAAACCTCATTCAGTTGTCGTAGGAAAAGACGTTCATCAATTTTTAATAAGATTCAAATGCGTGATTTATTAGCCTATAGCTCCACTGCAACTCAATACGCTATTTCGGAGGATAGTTGCAGGTGGAAAATATACCATAACAGGTGACGTTAAAACGTCTACCTAAATTTATAAAATAGTCCTTCCTTCCTACGGAAAATCAAGAGCTAGCAGCCCATTAACGAACAAGCAGACTCCTAATTTGCTGCGTGACTGCCCTCTCAAACATTTGTCCTCAGTTTATGAATTAGAGAGAATATTGAAAAGCAAGTGAGAGAGTTACCCTATGAAGCACTTATCATCATGTGAATTTGCGTAATGAGGTCAACAGTTCCTCGTTTTATCGCCAGGGGGTATTTTTGTATCCGCTAAGAATGATTGCTTTCTAAAGCCAGAAATAACATCCAACAGCTTTCATAGATGAAAACGCTGGCTTCCTTTTAGATAAGCCAAGAATTTGTGGGAAAAGACGTTGTTATGTTGATTATCAAGGAAAATAACACTAATTAGTGAAGAGCAAAGTGTCGGAATTTTAATTACCATAGGCTTTGATATGCCGAACTAGTAGGTAGGCTATGGAGAAGATAGGATCAGTACAGAAATGATTGGTGCAAAGAGCAACGACTTTGCCATTTAATTAATGTCCCTCGATGTTTTTATTGGCTTGTTACCTCGATTTATATTCGAAAATCAGTTTTTATCTGCTTGTTTTTCTGCGGTTGGTGCTAACTCCGATAAGGTATCTGCTGTATCGTTAGGACACCTTTGGACACCAAACTGAAGGCTGATAGAATGCATCAGCTGAACCCACAATCAGTTTTTTCAATCTGGTTCGACAACGGTGTCTGAGTTCAAACTTACAAATAACATGAGTGACAGATGATCACCTTCACTATACATGATATTAGTGTTCATTAAGCCAGCATCCAGAAAGAAGTACAAATAACAACGGCACGTTGGATCAAGCGTAAAATAACAGGAGATTGACAGGTTTTCCGCAAAGCAGCATTTATGTCTGAAACTCATTTGAAAAGGCAGAAATCCTGTAAAAATATCTTGAAAAATTGATGTTGGAGTAAGCAATTGTTGAAATAATCACGAGATTACCGTGTGGCTTTTATCAACCCGCATATTCATTCTTTGATACTGGACTAGGAAAATTGTGAATTAGTTAATTTTTCATTTACTGGTCCTCCTAAACTTCTGTGTTTATGATTTTAGTGAAACGCACTCTGATAAATTCATGATGAAACCATTTTAAACAGTCTTACATGCCATGTTGTCAGCCGTATGTTTCAAGCTTGTCAAATACAGGGTAACGTATGACTAACATGAATATTTCGCGGTAAGCTACTGAACGTCAAAAGTAAGACAAAGTCATGAAGCAACCATGTAGTTAGGAATTAAGGACGCTGTTAAGAAAATGCTGACATGCAGAAGGCTTTAGTGAAAATCTAAGGCATCAGACATTTATGCTGACTTGGTGTATCATGTAACATATTGAATGAAAAAGTAGCACCGGTTATTAGATGAGTTTATGTTCTCCGTAGGCGACATCTTTTATCAGGACGAATTTCTATTCCCTATGTCTTCCTCCTGTGTTCATCACCATCATGAGCAAGAGCATTGTATGCTTCACAGACAAAACACGTTATCGAGAGTTCAACCATAACTGTTCAAGTAAATGCTATGTAAATGTTTCAATGCATCATGCCTCCATAAAAGCATGGAAACTTGAAAAATTACGTATTCTTAGTGTACATCAGGACTTTTGATTTTATTTAAAGCCTGTTAAGAGTTCTACAAGTTGTTCTACAAAAGCATTCAAAGTTAAATCATATTTCTTTCAAATGTCATATTTACTCATGCTGTCTCCCCTATGTTTCTGTACGCAAAACATTATCAAAGTGATTTTTGTAGGGCTAGTGTACTGGTAGTACGAGTGAGTTTGTAAAGAAGACGCAGTCAAACGAACAAAGCCCAATAAGTCGACATTTTTTTCGTTAAGACGCCGCCCCATGTTTGCCTTAAATGAGCTTGTGTATTTCTGTAACCCTAATGTTTCTTTCCGATTTTCCTTTAGTCAATGATAAAAAAGGAAATGAGATTTTTCAAATGTATCTTTTTATTTTATTCACGAGCCATCTTAGTCTAAAGTTAGAAAACATTCATTTGAAGTAAATTGTCTTGGAATTGTATAGATTAAAACTTAGTCGCCGTTCTTTGTCAGTCAAAACTCGACGAGAAATTTGAAGATTTCTTCTCGTTCACCGCAGAAGGTGCTTAACAGATGGCCCTAGTAGACACTACTTTCAGATAAAGCAAAGTTAAGTTGTCCCTATTACAGTTATCTGCCGAACACTCATTAGATTTCTGTGAAACCGTGTTATTTAGACTGCTTATGCTTTTGAATATTTGGACAATGATCCAGTTAGAAAGCTTAAATCGCCTTCACTCTCTTCTCAAAAGACATTTACGGTTTGTGTCGCCTTAAATGTGCACATATCGAAACATATGTTATCCTTCTGTGCTAATATTTTACAGTGAATCTCCATGAATAATTAAGCACTTGTCGATGTGCAACAATGTTAAGTGAAATCTAACTCGGCAAGTCACGCTAAAATTTTTGTCTTTAGATGAGAATCAGACGATTTATCTCTTCACTTGCGGTCAACTGGACAACTAATGTCGCTGCAAAGTTTTAAACGTTTTCAACGAACCATTTTTTTCATGCAAAGGGAATTTATCTTTCATCTCCACTTATTCCGTATTTTCACAAATCTGAATCCCAATCATTTTCATCGTACTAGGAACATTAATTGCTTGCAATGAACATTGTAGGGGAAAGTATCATAAATTCAATCAAGCCACAAATAAAACGATTTAGATCCTATTATGTCTAAATACTCCAGCGGTCAAACCGTAGCTCTGCTTTATTTTGAAATCATTACCAAAAGTACAGAATAGTTTCATCAGACTATTAGCTAGTCTCCATTCCTAAAAACTAATTTGAAATATCATCAGTTCGCGGGAGAGAAAGTAGGCTACTTGTCAAGAAATGTTACATGATGGTAGAATTACAGAGATGGTAGAATTGGCTAACTTTAGAAAAGGTTATTGGCCTGAGATGATAACAAGAGTGGTCAATACAATCCTGTGGCCTTGGTCAAAGAGGAAAAAATGCATTGTTCAGAGAAGCACTGTAATGTAACGTCGATATATTTAGAGTTTCATCTAATTTTTCTAAGCTGTTTGTGAAGCTAACTTTGAAATTGCATAACTCGTGATATTGGTTTCTTTAGAGGGAAGCAAGTTCAGGACTAGTGGACCTTGATCTTTTTTCTCGTTTATCCAATACTCTCTTAGGACTAACAGCGCCTCGTATCACAATTTGCCATAGCAAAACGTATTCCCGTAACTAAACTCTTCGTGCAAATTAACATGAAGATACTGAAGTACGGATAGACAAGAAAAGAGATCTAAGCACACGAGTCCAACGTCGTTATTTACGCAAATTCCAAAGTCAGCTTCACAGACTCCTCATCTGAACAAAATAATGTGATGGCAACGAAAATGGGCAAATAAAAGCTAATCTAACTGGTAGACCCGGCACTCACCTAGCAGAAATTTTCATAGACGCTATTTGTTCATTCTTGCATCCCCAATGCATATTTAAAATTTTTTGACATTACCTTTTAGCATGCCAGTACATGAACTTGACGACGGACAATCTGTTTCCTTTTTACAGTGAGGCATGATTGTAAACATCATGGGTTTTGTAAACGCATATTGAAGAAACTCGGCTAATAATGAATAAGAGTAAGAAATGTAAAATATACATTCGTAGTTGGTACTGTACTTATCAGTTGAAATGTGCTCCCTAACTATAAAGTGTCCTGAATCCAAGTAGGTAGTACACCATATTAAAGATATAAAGCAAGTATCGAGCTATGGTTATAAACTTATAATATGTTATTGCTTGATATTTTTGTTAGGGGCTGGAGAAGTATCAACCATATTTAATGAGATAGTTTCAGCTGATAACTCTTGGCTCTTGGGGCATAACACAATTTTCCAATCAGCGACCCCCAGTACGTATCTTACCTCATTTCTGTTTCAAGATCATCAGTAAAATACATGCTCTATTGCTTGAAAAATATATAATAATGGAGAGCTTAAGTTCAAAACCAGAAATTTCTGTATCTAGCCTGGAGAGGAAACTATCAGTTTTGTGTATAAAACCCAAGAAACATTGCATATCACGAAGACTGTACGAGATACGATGGAGGATCTCTAAGCTCGTTAATACATTCTGATCATTTAAGAAAAAGAGTGTTGGAACAATAAGAGCGCTGCACACATTTTTAACATCTATAGGAAAATTGGTATGTTAGAAATTGGTATTAACGACAAAAGAAGCTACGTGGAGGTATAAAATCCTGACACCATAGTATTTGTTGATTACGCAATTAAAACCGAAGCAGGTTACATTTGAAAAGCAAGGCTGGGAGTCTTATTCAAATGAATTTTTAATAAATACTCAATTCATCACCATTAGTCAATTTGGCATCTTTTGATATTCCTAAGAAGCAAAGGCTGCTGTAGACAGTAGGAGGTTTTCATCTGAACGCTTCCTTCTAACAAGCTCTAATGATGTTGACGTCAAATTAGCAACGGGGATAACGTATAACTTGTTAAGCGACTAATAACCTGAGGAAACTTGAGCCATCTGTGAGAGTGGTTTACCTACCTCTTATCCCGTTACAAATTTCTGGTGTAAAGGGCGTCTTAGTTGCGCGTTTATATTGACTAGTAAACAAATCTTCCAAGTTTAACCGCATTTGATAGTTTTCTAGCACCTTGTAAATCCTGGGATTCAATAGTCGAAAATTACCGTCAGCTTAATTTGAGAATAAATATAGTTACTGGAGGTGATACGATGAAATTGAACTATAAATTGATGCTAAGTCTGGTTGCTCATACAGTAAATCCGTTTATAGTTATTTATCTGTTATGACATACCTTAAGGTTTGGATAATATGGGAGACCCATTCTCAAACGACGTATCCGTGATAGTGGCCGGAAGTCTGCGATTAACTATTTTTTGGATGTCACACGTGAAATTATGTTTTCAGTATGAAAAGTAATCTTATAATTGATTACATGTACGTTTTAAAATCATTATAGTGCCCATAACTAGTAAATATCAGCACTTCCGGGCTTAGAGAAATATGACGAATCTGTTTTAATACAGAAGTTAGGTAGTGAGTGGCCTTTCGTGTCAATGTGAGCAAATACTAGGGTTTGAGGTTATTACAATCGCAACACTATTCATGTAATTGCCGCCATCACTTACTGTTTTGATCGTGGAATATTCTAACATTAAGAGAGGAATCGATCCAGTCGAGAATTTTCTAACTGCTAAAGTACAAGTGTATTCCTGTATTTAACAGCTAGTCTTTAATACTTACGGATATACTTTTGACACTTGCGGCGTTGGAAATTAAATGAGAACAAAAAGAGCCACATTAGCACCCTAAAGGATAATTTAGGAGTTTGTCTGCAAAAAAACCTTTGAAGTATAAAAGATGCACGAGCGCAAAAATGATGTATTAGAAAGATGACTTTATAGACAATTTTAAGTATCTGACAAACATCTTCATAAAATATAGAAATATTTGGTTCAGCTGTACATTCGAATATTGAAAGCTGCAGTCGGGTTAGGTCTTATTGAGGGAGAAATGTTATCCCTCATTTCCATTGTAGATTACTTTAATCAGATAACATTCTCTTTAGACTATAGAACACTTGAATCAATCATTAAAAAAGATAAATTAGTATATAAGCACAAAAAAGTAAACGTCAACCTTAAAGGTTGCATACGAAAATTGCATCAGTAGTTCAATTATGATTGAAAACTTTTGGCTTTCAAGAAAGGTAATACTGCTTGGTGAATCACGACTAGTCTAGCCAAAATGACCTGGCGTTTAGTCGTCTAAAAAACCATGGAGTCTTGTGTTGTTGCCAAGAATCCCACATTGTTACATCCTTTGAAGAAACCACGTTTAGTATATTTTGATATCCCTGTTCTTCTGTAAGGTCATAACTGTAGTCACCCTCTATGGTGACTAACGTACTTGTTTGTAGTTTTGAGATCAAATGTGTGTGCTACTGGTCTTAAGATGACTTAGTAATTGAACATTAATTTTTGGTCGTCGTCAACATATATTTGGCATTTTAATAAAGCAAAGAGTAGAAAACAAGGGGTCTTAAACTAGGATCGCTTAGTTTATTATAAAAGTACTGTTTATCAAATCTAAGCAAACGTTTCGTTGCTCTTAAAATTAGCAAACTGCAGATATTTTGAATATAGAGAATATAATGGCTTGTTATTGCAAATCTTTGAATGGTTCTAGCTATTTCATCAGCATATTTGCTTCGCTTCAACACTTATCAATAACTTTGAATCACGGTACTCAGTTTGTAATTTCTGGAAATCAAATTTGAGAGGAGATAAACATATTCACAATTGTAGCTTATCATTACTTCAAAATGCTGCCCATTTAAGAATTGTGTTTTAAAATATGCGATCTACTATAAAAGTACGTGTATAAAATGTCACTGGTACCCAAATGACAAGCAGAGAAATTCATTTTGTGTAACAGGTTCGATCTTAGGTGGGTGTTTATCACAAACTTGCATCCTGTAATGATCTCAAGCAACCAACCTTGAATATGGTATTTCTAAGTAGCAAATTTTTACAAAACAACTCTGTCCAAACATAGTTATTGAAACGAATTGTGAGAAGTCACCTCATTCTAGTTTAAAAGTATCCAAATGTAGACTGGTATGGAATAATTAATATATCTATCCAATTGATTGCCATAATTAAGTTTGATCTAGCTGACCAACTTAGGGGTTTTCCTGTTTTCAAAATTATCATCGATTACGTACTCAATAGACTTTTCTTTAGAAGAATACACAATTTTTCCTCGAGTGCATATAACCAATTTGTAGCTATTTGCTCAAAAACCATAGTCGGTGTAGCAAGTGAAACTCGTACGAGCAAACGAATTGATACATTACGAATTCAAACAAGAATCTAAAGATAAACGTCTGATGATGTAGATTCTAAAAGTTCAAATACTTATATAAATTCTCATGTGAGCAGTATAGGACATACTTTTACCCATTATAAAACATGAATGGATGCAGTTAAACTAGGCTGCTATCTGCGTTCCAAAACGTTAAATTGGATTTATATGGTCTTCGGGTAAGTTCTATCAAAGTTGAAAAGTACCACAATTATCTAGATGCCGCCTTGTAAATTTTGAAAAACAAATCTTAATTATAATAATCGATGTTGATACCTTAGCAATTTCTTCTTTTAACTTCAGTTTGGTTTCTGGCAGTATGATTGTCAGCAAAAGAGGTAAAATAGAAAATTCTTAACAAGCTAACTTGCCACGAACCTATTATTAAGTGGATGCTTTACTTAGTAAAATACTGAAACGACGTTTGTGAAAAAGGAACCATTATGTCCCTCACTCGTTTGGATACCAAAGTATACTGCTGCATCTAATATATCACTTGAGAGGTAACCAAGATAGACTAAAAGAGTATTTTGATAACAGGCAATGCGTCCGAGCCAGTTAAGTTGTGAGTCCACGTTTATTGTTTTGCTCGACCTCTCCTTGTAACATTCATCTTACTATGACTGATTTTTCCGCATTTCTCGATTAAATTTCGATGATTTTATTAAGTCTTTCCCTTTTTCGTAGGACACAGAACAAGAGGAGATGAACGAGATCAGGCTGGATTTGATCATTTCGGTTTTACAAATCGATTAGGAGAACTTGGACCCATAGATACATTTAGACAGGGCATGCCGTTTACTGAGATTCATCCATCTGCTCTTCAGCCGGCAAACTTTAACCCACTGGCTCCAGGTAATATTTTTATTTGCATCTCACCATATTTTACCTCTCTATCGCTTCCAATTATGCATTTTCAGTTTTAATCATGGGCATGTAAAATGGATTTGGATCCTATTAAAGGCAATGACGTGGAAACTTTGATATTTTCGTAGAATGTAAATAGGAGGCTTTATCTGAACAGAAATACCTATATGACTCAAATAGTGAAATAATACAAATATGCGACCTGTTGTTTTAGAACCAAGGATTGTAGTTCGGTTTCTCCAGTAGACAAAGAGAAATTTTAACACTGATGCAAGAGATTGCAAATCGCCAGATATGGTCAAGTCGATAAGGATGGCCTAGATTGCATTTCTAAGAATAGTAGTTATTTAATGAAATAGTCGCATACCTACCTGGAATCTATTAGTTATCATTTTGGCATATTCCTACAAAACTGTGATTTTTTATGAGTCTAGAAGCAATAATGATAGACCAATTGAGCCTCTAAGCAAGGTGCTACGACCGTATCACACAGACATGACTACAACTCTTGAGTTTATGTTTTGAGCTCTCTACCTCATTATGGCAGGTATCTATTCCGCGGGTATGGCAGACTTCCATAACTTGGCTTTGTTTAAGGACCCTAACGTGTAATGCAAATCTGCTATTTAGAAGAAAGCATTAATGATTTTTTGTCCGGTACAAGTTTTGGGTGGAAAGTTTGCATTACGGTATGAATTACGTCCCTATTAAGGGAAAAATAAGGATTTTTTTTTGAAATGCACAAAAGGAGGTTGCATAGTTGTCTCACATTGTAGCGAAATATTATTGATTAGTGCTGGCTGAATTGGTTTCTTAGATTCTCAAAACTACAACGCACAGTAGTTGTTTATCAAACGGGAATTGAAATCTGTCTACAGAGTGACTTCAAAACTTGGCTCTTGACACGAGAAGATTCTGTCTGTATTTCGATGCTACAGGCAAAACTGATCTCTCTCCGAGAATAAACCTTGTGTACTTGTCCTTCAGGACATGGAGCGTGATTACGTGATTAGAACAGAATGAAGGATTGTGGTCTTGAAAGTAAGGCAACAGACATTCGGCGCCTGAGTTTTCATCCGATACGTATTTTCTGGTTATTTTAAAAGTGACAGCAGATAGAATTTCACGAAAGTTAGCACATCTACCAGCAACACTGAAAGACGTTTCCCATGATATCAAGTAACGGATGGTCTGTATACAACTTCTCTCATATCTTTTAAGTAATAGGAGACGAATGACAAAGGCCAGCAGAGATTTGTCACGACACCTATCGCTTTACTCTCCTGTTTACCATTTTCGTGATTCTTTATCTGAACTCCATTTTGTCTCTTTCTTTTCCATACATCCATGACTTTCCTTTTATTGCACTTTAGAAACTTTTATAATTTGATCTTGCATTTTGCATGTTGCATTTTTGAGGCATGCAAGAACCCTGGTCTAATCCCCTAAACTGTCTAAATGTAAAGTGGGAGGATACGCTAACATGAAACATGTAAAGTATACAATCGGAGGGAAGATTTAGCCACTTTACTTGGCTAAAAAAAAAGAAACAAAATAAAATAAGATATTGATTACCTGCTACGTATACTGGAAAGGAGGTATATGGATCCCAATTACCCAAAGATTTCTTCCATTAATACGATGTGAAGTTACGCGAAAGAACTTTAATGTTTAGCTTGTGTTGTCTTGGGGACTCGATAGTAGATGCCAGATCAAAGTCGCTAATCATTAGTAGTGTATGGTGTTACTGCCAGTGTCCTTATCAGATAAAAGCTGACATACCACTGTGCTTTCTTGTGTAACATCCTTTTGGCTCGAATCACAGTGTCTGAGAAAGTACTATTACAATATTTTAAGGGTCTGGTGTTTTTTGGCTTTCAGTTAAGAAACACTTATCAGTACTAAACATATGTAGCAGCGAGCCTTCTTTTTGGATTACTTGCACTATTTTATAAGATTTATGCAACCAGTCTCTTGCCTCTTACAGTAATTGTAAGTTGATTAAATACGAAATATTTTGCAAATATAAATATTGTACTGAATTTGATTGCTCTAAGTGATACTTGGGCTCTTAGTATCCCATGTTATAATGAATAAGTAAATATATGGCGATCAGATGACCATGCTTAAAAGAAGAGCCGAGTTGGTACAACATAACATTTTCCAGTTGAGTCAAAGGCATAGTGTATGTACTTTAGTGAAGAAACGGGAAGTCAAAATTTCAGAGGAACAGTTCAGATATGACAAAGTAGCACCCGCTTTTTATCTTACCTCCCAAGCTTAGTGAAATTTCCAAACACCTAAATTTAGGCAGGTCATTTTTATGCACCGGTTGCTTATGTCCGTACTAGCTTACGTCCGTCGATTCGTCAGTAATAGACTAATTGATGTAAACAGCGAATGAGGTATAGCTTTATGTTATTATTGTGTGCCAGCGATTTTCGACTGAAACGTGGAGTTTGCAGTGCCAGTCTGTCTTCCAATTGCGTAGAAATCAAAAGTAATTCTAAGTAGCATGAAATTGAGAACCTAGAATTATTCTAATAAAGTTTACAACATGTTCAAATAACAATCTTAGACTCCTTGCGATTGATGATCTTTATTACAATTTTTAAATCGCATTTATTAGGATAGTTTCTCATAGTGTAACTATTATAATTTTGCATTTTGGACTCTATCTTTGATAGACAAGGTTCGTATAATGTTCTTATCAAGCTTGTCATACACTTGTACCTCCCAGTTTAAGCCAAGACATACTTAGAAGAATTCCAGACGATAAGATCATAAACAAATGTGCCAAAGTGAATTTCAGAAGAGTCGAGACATCAGCAAACAACAGGAAAAATAAACTTCTCCTTTTCCTATCCATTTTTCATTCATTTCCTCTCTACGAATCCTTTTTAAGGGACACCATACGTGTTTTGACTAAATGCGGAACAATATGATTATGTTTGACTTATAAATTTCAAACAACTGAATTATAGCAGTTTCCTGTAGCAAATGAAAGAGTAACAACTGACAAGCCGTAACTTCATAAACAATTAGCATCCCATTCTTAAACCGAACTTTAATGTTGTCTTAAAATATGAAATCCAGTGATAGTCTTTAGTGCATCTTGATCTTTTCAGCATTGAATTCCTGTGTAATAAACAAGCAGTAACTATGCGTGGCATGCATCTTTCATTTTCTTCAGGTTCCTCTATGTTATCCGAAATCAATAGTTATAAAAGGATCGTGCAACGTTCCTATTCCACAAAGCAGACATTGTAGATCAAGAACGAACTATGTTCGGATATCAAAAGCAGTTACTTCATCGTGGTTTGCCTCAATCAGACGTTGACTTTAAGTGGTGTGCGTTAAGAGATTATATCAGAGCTGCGTAGATACTTCCTATAGCGGTCAGACCCCTACCCATTTAAAACCATACAGTTTTCTAAAATTAGAGAAACTTTCCCAGAGATTTCTCACGATGGTTTATCTAAATGTACCAAAACTATGCAAGTTTAGCCCATTTCTTTGTATTCTTCATTACCATTATGGTGAGCCTTACCGCGTCCTGGTTTGGCAGGGGACAAACCTTATTCATTTGTGGCATACTCTACGAAATTAAGGTCAGATAATAAGAAACTGAGCTAAAAGCATGTTAATCGTTAGCTTTTCATTTCTCTGCGAGACAAAAAGTCTTTGCGGTACGACATAAGAGTTCACTTCGTTACTTCGCCGCTGATCGGTAACAGCTTTACCAATGGGCAAAGAGAAGAATCTTTCAAGGTTATACTTCGCAAATCATTGTGAGCATTTTAGTGCTAAAGCACAGGCATTGGACACGAGAGAAATCAAATAGCTGTGATGGTAGGTTCAACTAAATTATGTTAATTCCCTTTTGCAGACAAAGGAAGGTGTGCGTATTCTTAAGAAGGTAAAGATTTAAATAGTTCAGTATTTCTCCAGGTCGTATTACGACTTGATGCGAAGTTCTTAACTTAATAGCTTTCTTCCGGATACCATTTCACCTTCAGAAGTTGACTAATTACAAACTTTTGCTTTCAAATGACTGGAAGATGTAATCAATTTTCATAAATAATAAAATTTCCAGACTCCTTAACTCGCACAAGTATATTATACATGTTTACATATTCCTCTGCTTAGAGTTCGTTGCTTCCAATTAGGTTGCACTGTTAGAAGCGTAATGAAATATACAGCTATTGTAACTCTGATTTTTTCGTCGCATGTCATCCATAATAGATGTGTTAGAGCACCATTGTAAGTGCTTGATGCCATTGGATGGTTGTGGTGGTAGTAATATAAGATATAATATGTTTTAATTTTGATGTCCCATTACGCGAAGTCAAATCTCTTACTTACCAATGAAACTCTAACGTTAACTAGGAGTGGTAGATTCAGATGATGTCAAAAATTGTAGGTGCTTCATTTTCTTACCAATATATTGTCATATTCTACCATTACAATGTGCAATGTTATGCATTAAAGCAATGTAAGTCACAAAAGTGATTGAAGACGCTAAGAAAGCAGTGTGGATGCATGATTGAATTTATTCTCGGTACTACGAGACTTGAATTTTCGATTCATTGAAAACAAGAAAGACGGATTACCCCAACGTATTTAGGTTTAATTTTTTGCTCTTATTGACAAGAGATAAGCCTCTTGGAGCAGATGGAAAAAATTACTCTTGATGAAGTCTGAATACTCCTTTGTAAACTTGGGCGATGATATCACTTGTCTGTTGACACAAATAAGGTGTTATCATAGAGGAATGATGAGACCTTCCAGAGATTAAGATCGCTAAAGCGCAATTGACTTCATCAAATCCAGTTTTGGTAACACTAAGACAATCATTGCTGTCCATGTTACGAGGTTAAGAGATCACATTTCTAATTTTCTGTGAGCATTTCATCTGACTTCAAATGTGACTAACTTTGTATGAAATTACCTTCGTGTCCAGCGCCACGTTTTGTTAAACGTCGAGAATCATAAAAGGTTGTTAAGTGTATTGGAGAGCAAGCATCCTTTAGGCTGTCTTAGAAAGGTCGAATTTTCAAGAGAAAAGCAGTGTTTGTAATTTAAGCTGAAGGTTCATTAGATTATAAAATTTATGTTCAGCATGTTCAGTTCAGTTTTTTTCAAGTCAAGAAAAGTTTCTTTACAAATACCTGTGCTTGAGGTCTTTTAATACGATTACGTATAGTTTTAATAGTGGACACTGCAATTCTTATTTTAGAAGAAATTTTTGCTTTATAACACCAATGTACAAGTTTATGACTAATTTGGAGAAAAAATCGCGTTTACCGTTTACTACTTGAAGCAACCAAACATAGCAAAACAGTTTAAACCCCTTAAAAGAACTAATTGACTAATATTTGACAACGTAGTAAATTTTGTTGACATTTAAAACGTTGTGCTTTCCAATGCCATGATTAGGGAAAACGCATTGTTCACTTCTGTTCTTTTTATTCTTGACAGGAACGAATGGTGAGATCTATTCATAGCCAAAGCGTTGCAAATAAGAATTCCTTAAAGTTTTCATCCACATTGTTTACAAAGAGAAATAAATAAACTAGAAAAACGAGTAAATAATTTTACAAAAATCTCATATTCTTATGTCACGTGACCTGTGGTTGGCAAAATATCCTACATGAGAATAAAATGTTCTAGTTTTCAAGCTTAAATTTAACTACATAAAGATCATCGCATTTCAATCACCTTTTCACAGAAGAAAGTAATTTTTTATCCGATAGGAGAAACAAAGCCTTGGGAATAGCATGTATGTCTGACTTTTTTCAGCCTTATTCAATAATAATTTTACAACGGATATGGCCTTGGCAACTAAAACATGACAACATTCTTACGGATGGCAACATAAGTTTGCAAATATTTCGTACATCGTTAATCTCAGACTGTTGAATATTCGTGTCTCCAATTTGTTTCGTGTTTATTTCATTCTAGCGTGACCCTGATGATTTCACAAATTCCTTTATAGCATGAGCACTAGAATCTAAAAACTCTGAGGGCTAACCTACTTTTGTTGCTGGTGAAAAGAGAACTTGCTATCAAGAAGGGTCGACACCAAACCAAATGACCCCTTAACCTTTTAGTTCTGGTAAGGATCACATGTGATCCAGAGGCTTTTTACGTCTAGCCACATCCTCTGTTCATGATAGCCCTTTTGTTAAAAAAGGAACTACATTATAATTGAAAGTATTTATATGAAAGAACTCTATTGCATGCAAAGATTGGAATGGAAGACGAGGTTTTAATCCTTTACGTAAAAGAATCTAGTGCCATTTCTTCCTTATCACCGGAAGAGCTTAATCACGCTTTCATATCAGAAACTAGGTGATGGTCTTCTGTCTGATCTCTATGTATATGATGCCGTCTTATTTTACATACATACTCAATCTTTACAACACCATTTTCCTTTCTTTAGCTATTTATTAGGATTTTTATAGCTATTGCGTCTACAACTATTGCCAAGTAATGTCTGAAAGGCAGAGGTGGTTAACAGTGTATGTTCATAATTGTGAATTCTTTCAGTTAAGCAATCGTACAAGTGTTGAACAAGTGGGACACACGACACCTTGAAACTGAATCTTCTGTATTTCTTCGTCTCTATATCAGTCTGTTCTATATCTTCCCTTTATAATCTGCCTTGATAGATCGATTCTTAGGTCTTACTTCCGAAAAATAATGATGTTTGACTTCTTGCGATTTTTACTGTTTGGCTCATCAGAATGGTCAAATGACCACCACTAGTTGAAAACGGTAGAAGTAAGAGAAGAAGCTTGCACAAAGATAACAATTAAAACCGAAAATGACGTTTGTAGGAATTGTTACTACGATGTGCTTTTCACTGTTATTGATGGCGAGGGTTTAAATTTTGCATAGTCTACTCGGAAATGAGAGACTATCTTTCTTCTGTTCAGGACCCACAGTAGAACTTGCAGCTAATAATCCTAACGAAGTCTCAATCCTGACCTCGTTTAATAATCCTTTTATTAGTCCGTCTTCACATCTAAATGAAAAACACAAGGAAAGACAGTAAGATCATTAAAGTACCGAAGCAAGGTTGTCATAGGGTCAATTCTAATTTGCAATTCCTTTAATTAATAGAGACGGTGTATGGTTAATACAACAAGCTAATTTATGGTTGTCTGTCTGGAAGAGTAATTGACAACAACGTACGGGTTTCGTATTTACATTTACTTTATAGCTAAAAAGGAAGCAAATCATGGCACTCGTATGTTTCTTCTAGTTTTATGTTCTAGTGCCTTGAACAGAGCACTTTTCATAGAGCTCAGTTTTTTCGCATAGGTTTATTCTATTTGACAGCCGATAAGTGCTGTCCTTGAATAAAATATGCGACACATGAATTTTTATATAAGCTAGAGGTAAATTACTTCTATCAAATTTCGTTCAGTTGTGTAGTTTGATTCCTTTAATAATTATTTCAAAATAGCATTTTCTCAAAATGATAAGTTTTGAGTAACGTTAATTTTAATTTAATTCGTTTTGCTTTTCACATTCTTGATTCTCGTCTTAGTCATATTTCTCACGTACGGTAGGGTTGGGTCCGTATTGTTCCAACGTGTCAATTTATCTTCTTTATCGATGTTTGCAGAGAAAAATTGGCCCATAACCCAATAATATAGCTTTCGGTGACCACATTTCGCGTGTCAAACAGTAAATTGAATTCAAAAAATCAGAGAAATTATAATCCTGCATTGTATTTACTTGTATTATAAATATAAATTATGACCCTACCGAAACTAATCATCAGCTTGGAACTTTTCGAGGATGAGCAATGTTTGGTTGACGATTTATCCTGAATAAGTAAGATTTAGACTCAAGTTGAGACCAAAGGGACATTAAAAGAAATTAAAGTCAATTATCTCTCTAGCTACACAGCAAGGTGGATTATATATTCTTCTCTGGTTGTACATTAAGTCATGATCTTGAGTAACACGTGGTAACTCCAGGATATTGAATTAAAAATGAATAATTGATATGCTGTATTTCATGGGGTTGATGGGTGCAGCGAAATATCAAAACATGGTACACCAACTGTATTATTCCCAGAAATAGTTTTGATCCGACTTTGCTGATTATAGATAATTAGCACGTAGAAATCCACACTCTTCATCACATACTAAATTTTCAAAAACATAAGACTATCTTGAGTGTTTCAAAGACGTTGCTTTTTCGTGATTACGTTTTTTATACTGCAAATTGCACTTTGTCTGTAGCCACAAACCTAGAGTTTGAAATCTGACCACACGCTAAAAAGGCAGAAAATTTGATCTGCGGCAAACCTTTATCCACAAACGATTTTGTTGACAGCTCACTAAAGTTTGATTTACTTTGCTGCGGTCAAAAACTTTGTCCACGTCTTGTGCATTCTGGCAGTGCATTACACTCATGTTAGTAACCCACAATTTTTTCAGTGCCATGTGGCTGATTTTTGGATTAAAAATGCTCGATTTGTTCTATAAGTATCGCAACAAAAGAACCTTTGCGAAACATATCTTCCTATTGAAGGATTTAAATTTCTTGTGATGGTGATATTTTTGCTAGCCGCGGTTCGATAATGCTACTTAGTTGCAGCCTGATATATAAGACGAAAATGAACGGATCACGAAAGAACACCGTCATGATGGCGATGATATTTCAAAATAGTGTTATAAGAAGACCTTGAGGAAAAAACAGTGTAAGAAATTAAATGGTCTACAAATCAATAGCAGCTTTAGACTTTAGACTATATGAGGTCATTTGTAGTTGTCATTATGTAACAATAAATATAAATTATGTTTAAAATGTGAAACAACCAAATACTAATTTGGAGCAAATACGTGATAAATTGTAAAAATCCATCTGCAAATCATTCCATCGCATCAAGGTCAGTTTTCACTTTATTCGCGTTTCGCATGAGATTTCCAAACTGAACGAACTGCGAACGTGTGTGAATCGAATGCAGACTTGAAAACAGTTTACACTAATTTTTTTTCCTCATTAGCCAATGAAATAGCTTTTCATCGTCCGGCAGGGAAACATGAAACGTTTAGCACAATTTTCATTATCTTGATCATGTCAACGGCCAATTTCTATATCGGAATTTTATATATATTTGAAGTAGACTTTTAGTGAGATTTTAGTAAAATTTGCGGGTTGATCGTTTTCCTTCGGTGAAAAAGCATTTGAATTTTTTCTACTTTACTTACTAGCCATTTTGTATTGCAAAGTGTACTATTATTAGACCACACTTCTTCAGATGATTGTTACGTAGATACAACTTCATCTGCAGTGGTATCGCTAAATTAATACTTATGAGCGTACATTCAAGCTACTTTTTGTTATGTTTTGCATCTCGATTGCCATAAATTGAGCGATGAGTTGTTATGAAGTAACATTAAGGTTTTAATGTGAATTCTGCGACAGATTGGTGTATAGGTATCATAATGTCCTAGCATGTAAGCTGCAAGCTTGCATTGAAGTGACGACGTGAAAAATACATTTTTGAAATAGATTTAAGGATTTATGATGGATCTGACTTATTTTAATTATCCATTTTTTGTAAGAAATAAGTAGTGTAGTTGTTACAATTTGCCTTCCGTTTGTGTCCTTATGCATTTACTTGGATTTGCATAACCTCGCCTCTTTCTTAGCTTTCCTGTTCTGTTTTGCAAGCGGTCAGGATTTGTTTTCAGTTGGACATTCGTTGCTTAGATGGCGAAATCCAAAGCAGTTTAATCAGCATTGCTGGCAGGGGATGATAGAACAAACGATGAAACACTGGCCCTGTATAGAGTGAGAGATAGTACCTTCTTAAGCAATTGCACTTCCATTGACTCTATGACCTGTAGGACAGGAGACCAATATCCTACCACTAATGCACATGTGTTTATATTTTCAAGTGATTTTTATCTTAAAATTCTCTAACAAGCGTTTGGGAGTCAAATGTGGTCAAATTTAGGAGTCCCGTACAACCAGATAGATATGTTGTATAATCGAAAGGTTATCACATACTGCTCGTTTTGTATGTTTCCATAAATTATCTGTGCGTTTTTAATTAATATGTTTTAGGCATTCGCTTATTTTTTGTCAGTATGTTTCTGTGCACATAAGCAAGTTTTCACCAGTACTAGTGTGAAAGTTTAGTTAATCTGTGGCCCTTTAAGAGATTGACAGTATGCGATTTCTTGTGTTTCTTTCCATGTTGATTAACCCAATAATTCCATTACTATGGAATGAGCTGATGAAGAAATCTTACTGTTAATATTATTGGTATGTATACTTCTGTCAATGCAACAGAAATAGTGCGTGTCAAAGCAATATTAACAAACGAAAAACAGACTGTCATTACCTCCAGGTAGAAGCTTAGGGACCAAAATGATTTAAAGTTTGCTTCATTTTTGTCTTTCTGAATTTTTTAAAGCCATTAATGTCAAAGAACATATCTAATTTAATAATAATGACATCGTTCTTTTCGGCATGAAATGTGCTCGCACTCAAGCTTAAACTCGATTGTTGTTCCATCTCCTCCTTTTTCCATCTTTTGTCGCTAAATCAAAACAGTAACTCATCATACATTATCGTCATCCTTTTCTTTATATGTCAGAATATGTTTTTAGTGACAGAATGTGTTGACTTCAGATCATGATTAATAGAGAGAATAACGCGAGAATGAAAATGAAGATTGTATGACGTACAACAAACAGACGAGCACTAGAATGAAGAGTGAAGAAAGTAGGATTTAGAACGCAGAGAAGACACTGGAAGAGGAGATTCACTCCAGTTTATCGGCTAGATTTAGTTAGATGTCAGTTGTCTCTGTTACATGATTTGTTTAAAAAGAGTTTTGCAACTCGCTTCGCTTATTAGTGAATAATCTGATAGAATGCAACTTTCTTTAACATAACTTTCTCGTATTGGGTTTATTTCGCTTTAGGTAATTGACTCACTCTCCAGACTGTTCAGCGTCAAAGCTTATTTTACAAAACCACGAAGTAAACACATTTTATTAACTAGGAGCAAGTAGCTTAGCGACATAATCTGAATAGATTTGTCGGGGATACGGAAAACCGACGTAATTTTAAGGTTTTGAAAATTACAACTGCTTGGGGCATAAGGACAGAAAGGAATAGGAGATTTTTAAGGAGCAACAGAACTTAGCAGTTATCTCATAGTCGACAGGAACAATTATAGAAATAACACCACAGTTCATGCTAAATGATCACTGATCCATCTATAGATAGTTAAGCATGTATGGTTCGCAATCATATTCCATGTAGTTTGTATGGGAGGAGATCACGAGTCGCTTTCCTTTTCAGTTGGGACGGTTTTCAATGCTCACAATTAAAGTCACAAATGCCAAACGTTGTCTAGAGCACGAATCAAGATTGTAGCCTTGTGGATTAGAAAACATCTTTTTTCGTACTAAGGTTAAATTAACTGTCACTAAAGTTGATTATTGTGAAGAATTTAATTCTAATTTGTGGTTGAAGCACCTATCGGTGTTGGCGACAAGCCCTATTTCACTTCTTTCTTATTATCAGTTCATTATTCTTGCTCCTACCATCAAGATACGGTTTTAATCGCATGAGCTGTTTTGAACAACTTGACATTATTTCATTTTAAATAGAAAGCAGCCTTGTTTAATAGAACTCATAGTTTAAAAAGCTAAGAAATCAGTAACGCCTCCAAGGAAAAATGTGCAAGATAACTGATTAGGGTTTGAAGACCTTTATATCAAAAGTACTCTTAGCTCTGCACTATGCGGTCCTGGTTTTAGCTTCTATTGCTATTTCTACCACTACTGCTGTTGCTGCTACTATTACTACTACGTCTACTACTATGACTACTACTACTACTACTACTACTACTACTACTACTACTACTACTACTACTACTACTAAAACGTCTACTACTACTGCTACTACTACTACTAATAGTGTTGCTATTATTACTGCTGCTATTACTACTACTACTACTACTTCCACTACTATTACTACTACTACTACTACTGTTGCTATTATTATTGCTGCTACTATTACTACTACTACTACTTCCACTACTATTACTACTACTACTACTACAACTACTACTACTACTACTAATACCGCTGCTACTATTACTGCTGCTGCTGCTGCTACTACTACTACTACTACTGCTCCTCCTTCTACTACTGCTGATACTATTACTGCTGATACTATTACTACAAGTACTACTGCTACTGCTGCAACTGCTACTACAACCATTACTACAATTTACAGCTGCTACTACTGCGAAAGCACAAACTACCTTAAAATCTTGACTGATTGTGAGGTCAGCGAATTTCTCTACGGGTTTTCCACTGATTGTTAGGTAAGCAGAAGTTTTGTACAACAAGAATAATGGCTATTCGATTTGTGCAAATTTTGTCAAGCCTGAGCAATATTCAATTCCAGGAAAACGTTTTTTTGACGTTAGTAAATATTTGACCTGAGTTTGTTGTGGTAATCTACCCCTCGTACTACAGTTTTTCTACTACAATAATTTTTCTCCTCTAAGATTTTTTTCTTTGTAAGTGTCAAGTTTCGTCGTGTCCAACCTGTCATGGGGCTAAAATTCGCATCAGGTTTTGTTAGCTTTTGCTGTTGAACATTGGTCTTTCAGTTTTCTAACAAAACAATGGAAGACTTGAAGGATGCTGTACCTACCCGGGTCAAATCTTTCTCGTTATTGAAAAAATATGGCCAACTGCCATCTAATTACTGAAAACAGGAGATAAAACCTCGACTCCCCCACAGTGATCTTATATTAGTGGAAGAAGGATATCTTCGTTTCATAATAGGAAAGGAGTTCAAAGCTCACACCATTTCCTTGCTCACCGTATGGACACGCTGTTTAAGATATTGTTCTTCTGTGATACATGGGTAGAGTGGTGTCAGTAGAGAATTTAAATGGTTATATTTTTTGACTGGTTAAAAGCTGTCCTACTACTTTTACGTGAAGATCTACTCGCTTCTTGTACTAAATTGGCATATAAGATGGTGTGAACAAATTAATCTGCGATTATGCATGATATAGCACCAGTGTTATGACATAAAATTGAGTATTTAACTAGTGCCCATACTGGAAAAGGTGTTGAACAGTAAGAAATCATGTTGCATGATAGTCATTTTTGTAACATTAAGTAACTTTTCGATATTAAACTCTGAAAACTGAACGCCTTTGTGACGCATGATGATGTCAGAATAATTAGTGGTGTTAACTACACAACGCATCCTGTAGACCAGTATATACATGAAGTTAAAGACAGAGAAGATAGTTTTAGGAGGGCTTCGAAATATAGACGAAATGAGATCGACTTTGAATTGCGGAAGAAATACAACATCATGTTGGAGGAGTTCTGATGGTAATCTTTTCCGGGGCTGTACTGGTTGGTTAACAGATCGGATTATATCTATTGTGAAGCTCAATTGATTAACATTTCTGTCTGATATGTCCTTAGCGTCGTTTTACATGCCTTCTTGATCAGTGTTGAGAATGAGAAAGATTTTAGCATGAATTGAATTTGTTTATTGACAATGTTTTTCTTTACGTTTGTAGATATGACGTCAATGCGTTCACCACCAGCCTGGGCGTTTCACAACTTTTCAAGTGGCCTTTACGGACATAACTTGTCACCATCAAACTCAACAGATGCTTACTCTATGCTTCATAATACAATACCTAATAATTTTCAACAGTCTCTTCCGTTAAAGTCGCATAACAGTACGGAAGGCCTTAACATACCTGCCGCTTACCAAGACCCTCGTTCTGGTGTATTTCAATCACTAAACCCGAATGCGGCTCGATCCTCGCCAAATAATTCGACAGGAGTAACTACTCAGTTGTCAAGCCAAACAGCTAATAGTATAGTTCCTTCGATTGGAACAGGAATGAACAGCTTAATTGTTGGAAATGTCCAGTCACCGTTTCAGACAGGTAATCAAACGAACGGATATATCAATAACAACATAAACAACAGTAATAACAATAGTTATGGCATGAGTGTCAGCCCCACCGGAGGCCTCAATCTTCCTTTCAGGCAACAATCAAGGTTTGTTAACCAGACTGGAACTGTCAAACCGGAGTCTAGTACTCCAAACTCGATCAATTCGTACGGTTATTATCGAGGACTGTACGATACAGCAGGGTTAACATTACCAGCTGGATATCAACAAGCCGCAGACCTCAGAGGAAAGTCGGATGAATACGGTGTAACACATTTGACTGATCAGGGACCAAATGTAAATGGGCATCATAATGGTGATGAGCTCGATGAAAACGGGAATAGTGCCACTGCACCTAAAGTATGGAGGCCGTATTAAAAAGAAGCAATGATCTACGAAGACGTATCGTTGCATCGTACAGAGCAATGCGGTCGTGTTATCCGAGCATTGTAACCTAGTCCAGGAATGTCACGAAGCAGACGTAAGACTTGCAGGCTCCAAGACAGTATAAGTATACAGTAATGAAGGAACACTAATATGTCTTTAGACATACTTTTGTCTTCGTTCATACCAGGGTTTTGCTATGAAGATTTACAAGGTATTAAAAATGGGCTTTGAGTCAAAGCATATTGGAAAAAGGACAGTGACTGAGTTTCTGAACGGATTACAACAAATAAAGGGAACAAAGAAGCAAAAATGTCTTTATTGTACCTACTTTCATTCATTTGGTCTAAAAGACACAAGAATTACCTTCAGTATTCTTTTAGATGTATTTACTTCAAGTTGATAACTGGATGATTATCTTACACAACTATTAAAAATAGTACTAGATTGCAGATGATTTGATCTTTGTAACTAACAACATTTCAGATTTGTATACTTACCTGGGATAGTAAATTTTTAACCGTTATTTTTGGTTGAAAGTTGTCAAAAAATAATCTAAACACAGCAACTTCATTAATAATCTAAAAATCAAAAGTCAAGATCTCTCTACGCTTTGAGACAATTATCTAAAACTCATTAGTGCTTGTCATTAAACTAAATAACATGCCATTCTGCACATACAACAATCAAGTGAAAAACAGATATTCATCCTTTCTTTGCTTTAATGTTTAGTACAATTTTCATTCGTGCTCTCAAATAAGGTGAACATGATTCTCCGATAGATATTTCAGTGCTAGTGAGGGAAGCATAACTTTTGAATTTGGGATTCAGACTTACTCTCCATTTCTATTTATTAAAAGACTCCACCTGAAGCTCAATTGCCAAGATCGAGGTGGAGATAGAGATAAAAGACAGCAGAGTTGCACAGTGTAACAGAAGATAGCCCAATCGGGATTACATCCACAGTCCATTCAGTTTGATTAGTTATACCCCGCAGAGGTTACAGAAAGGACCCTCCTGATGCCTTACAGCTATCGAATAATGAGCCTCAACCAGTTTCACTACGTTATTGAGTAAGAAATGTTAAACTTAACTTGCGACCAATTGATATTGTAGATGTCGAACTATTTTAAATTTGAGCAGGTTATAAGGTGATTGGCTTTATCGTCTAATAATTTCCCCGTCATTGACTGTCACCGAGACTAGTCGTCAGCCACTTGTATTGCTTTAAAATCAGTTTATCACGGCCCTAGGAAGGGAAAAGAACTTAATCCACAGCAGTGAAAATCTTCCTAGGTTTAAATACTCGTAGAGATATATAAATGATCTTATAATGAATATTTATCACTGTTGTTATCTTGGAAGGAAAAAAGAGCTCTGCTTAGGATCCTAACAAAGTCGGTCTATTATTAAAACATCGATATTATTGCTTGACCCAGTTTCCATTTCTAACAAAATTTCATGTTGACGTGGGTAGCAAGCTGCTCAAAGAATATTAATCTGCATTATAGACTGTTGGGAAGTGAATGGGCTAAGCTGTTGCTCTTAACTCCTTGACACTGTCACCTGCGAATGTAATGGATGATTACAAGTGATTGACAAAGTCTGATGATAGAAATATGGCGACATGGGTCATTTGTATTTCTATTGTAATCATTTACTCAATGTTAGCAATCATTTTGGTAACCACTTGGATGCTAGTTGCTTACAAAACTAACCAACTGGCGCAAAAGATTTTTTGTCGGTACCAAATAACAATAGAATTGATTGAATTTGTCATTTTTTTACCAGAACGTCGTTTTATTGTTTTGTTTCGATGAAGATTATTTGACGGAACATTGTCGGCAAATAGATTTTTGAGTTTGACAGATGTCAGGAATGCAAGGTGTAACTATGGAAATGACAATGGCGTTATTAGTATCAAAACATAATACTAGTATGACAGAAATATTTCACCCTACTTAAGGAAAAACACCTGGTCCGCCATAACGTCCTTTTCTAGAACAAAGGTGCCAAAAAGCCCACTTCCCAACACCGTAGGGATTCAGTTCTAAAGTTTCAGTTAGGCAAGAATCCACTGAATCCTATAAGGTAATGCTTTGCATTGAGTTCAAGCCAATAGTTATGCATTAGGTGATATAAATTCCTTCATTATATCACCTTGTCAACTGCTGTTAGTTCCAAATTTCTGATAATTACTTTTATTCAGATGTTAGGGTAAATGAATTTTTATGCCTTTGTTGTACATACTGTTTATCGATTATCGTAGATAGTTAGACTACTAACCAGTTCTTTCTTGATTTATCTAGCTTTATTAATTGAGAGGCTTTGTACCGACACGACTATACTTTTATTCCATTGCAGACTGATAATTTTGTAAAGAAAAAATATTTTTGCATCTCGATGAGACCCTTGTCCGCCAATTCGTTATCTTCAGAAGAGATGTCTGTATGAAACAGAATGCTTATTACAGCTGGAAAACGAGAGTGCGAAGTCGTTTGTATTCCAACGGAGAGGCTAGATTACCTTTAAAATAAATTAACCTATCAAATACGATACTCAATGACTGAATTTACTCGAGTTAATCAAAAGGTTCTACCTTTATAATATTAATGTTCGGACACGCAAGTGTTGAAATGATTTTAACCTCGCGCTCACGTACGTAATAAAAATCAACATTAACCATGTAGAAACTTGTCAAAGAAGGCAGGCTTACGGTAGGTTGAGAAAGACTCGATGAAGACGTTTCGTTTTTGTTTCCTTATTCTGTACTTGTCAATCGCAAGGTAACATATTGTAATTAATGTCTTCCTCAACTACGCGACAGATCGTGGAAACTTTTAAATCGAAAGATTTCTAAGTTTGCATGAATGTAAATGGCATAGGTTAACAGTTCACACACGCGAAATGTCTTGGGGATTGTATGTATCAAATATAACATGATCAATCTATGAATGTTCTAGTTTAGCAGATGGGTACCAAAGGGCTGTAAAGTTGCAACATATATATTCATTTCCCAAGCCCTGTTGATATTTTGAGACCTAGTCGTAACCTTCGTCTTGTATAAGGACTATTCTTTCTTTTATTCTTTCTGTCTACAATTTTTGACTGTACCAACTAAGGACCTTTTTATATGGAGGAGGGCTAGCCTGGGTACCCGAGCCAGCTCACCTGACCGAGATCCCACAGAGCAATGGCCTGTATTGTTGATTAGCATGATATACAATAACACACAACTTGCTAAGCGCGCCAAAAAGCTTTATGTATTTACGCATGCGTCAGCCTCTCCTTTCCATCTCGCCTCTTCGAGCTGGCCCACTCTATGTAAACGCGTAACGAACAGACAAAAAATCTTATTGCTCACACATATCTTGGTCAACCGAGATCTGTGGCTCTTTTTCAAGGATTCCGCCTTACTGGGATGGCTGTAGGGTCATGTAAACGCAAAAGTAATCAACATTACAGAACATTGTACTGTGGGACCGCAGTCAGATGTGCTGGCTCGGGTACGTGGACTAGCCCGTCTCCATGTAAACAGGTCCTAAGGCTACATTGCAGCTAAGTATTGTCAGTCTAGGGTGTGCAAGTCGTGGCCTTTTGGGGGGATCAAGTAACAGAGCTTGAAAGAAAACAACGTCGAGGTTTATACTGTGCTCCGTTATTATATGTCTTGACATCGTAATGCAAGGAATCTCATGATGATGTGGCGTAAGAATTTAATCGCAATTGATATTGGTCATGCCGCAACGCTTAGCTCGTTTTTCCAGAACATATCAACAAAAGTAAAGTAATGTCCTATCGGCACCTATTCCTAAATATTGGAAGTTAATTGAACGCCCTGTCAGAAATGTGTCAGTAGATAACAATTGAAGATGTATTGCTAAATGATTGTAATTGAGAAATCGAGCATGTATCTAATTTTTAGTCTTCGCTTACATCAGCTACTTTTCTGAATTAGAAATAAAATAAAATATTGTAATGTCTTTTCATAACATTTCTTGGGTCTCAAACTAAAACTTTCCGTTATTTATATAGTGTATCGTGGCAATACTCATCCAGTCGTCTCTTACGATCTTCCTTTCCGTTGAAATCAAACTCATACTGCTAAACCATTAGGACATATGTCTTTACAAATGAACTAATGCAGACAAAAGGGGACTAATTTGTATTTTACAATCGGGCTTCAGCACTCCTATGTTTTCAGTATTTTTTTTCGTCAGTGTTTATGATTTATTCTTTGGTATCAGTCTTTCGATCCTGGCTTTTCAAACGAGGATGCAAGTCGGAGTGGTAATATTTCCCTACAATCTTCTTCAGTGACGTCTTAAGGCTTAAAAGTTAGAAATAAGTGACGACGTGCAAAAATAGAATATTTCACAAAAAAGTTACTATTGAAATCATTCTCACTTTTCTATCTTTATTTGTCGTTGAAAGTATTAACTTTTATTCTTGTGTAAACTCTCAGAATTATTACAAATATTATTTTCCATTACAGCTTGTTATTTTACGGTTAACATCAGTGCTCTAAACTCATGGATAAAATGATTGATTCCTGAAACGGTTTTAATGTTATGTATAATCGTTTAGGTCTGGTGCATCTAGTAATGGGCATGAGAATTCTGTACAGTGGTATACAGTTGAATGTCAATAATTGAATTTTCAATTAATTATCTGTGGAACATTTGACAACAAAGTGCAATAAATTTAATGTTTACTTATGACATTTTCTCGTGTTTATAGTTGTCCTCTGACACCAATATATGCTGAAAATTCCAACTTGTATTTTGTCTGAGAATTTACTTTCCGCTGTTGTAGTGAAGTACAACTCGCCGGTGTAACTTGGCAAGAATCATTAGTGTCCACTTTAGCAAACGTACTCTCCTGGATTTCATTTCAAGAAGATGAGGACTAAACGAGTTAAATCTTGGCAAAGAAATGCAAACCGGAGATGACTGGAGTGAATTTGTCATAGGAATTTCCACAGTTCCTAGAGTGTCTTGAGGACAATAGAAAAGATTGTTATAATGATGATAATTGTGACAATTATGATGATGATGAATGTGATGATGATCATGATGATCAAACCGATATTAATGTGATGATTGTGATAATGATGATGACGATGATACAGCAACTTCTGATCAGAATAATGACAGTGGGAATGATGATAACGGTGATGATAATGATGACGATGATCGTGATTATGACGATGATGATTATGATTATGGGGATAATGATGACGTGGATAATGACGATGGCGGTTGTGGTGGTAGCTATAGTGAGAATAAAACAGTAAATATGTAAAGAATCGATGCCATAAAACTGGTGACTCCCAATTAAGACGCTTATTTTATCAATAATGCTCGGTTCAATAAAGGTTATACCATAATTTTTTATTCACTTTTAACTTTAATTTATATGCTAACTTTGTCTCCCTGCCCCTAATGCGATTTTTCATCTGCTTCTGTACAAGAAACGATATTGCAGCTAACAGTAGTCTTGACTATCAACCACTGACGCGTCAAGGCAAACACGAAAATGGAAAAGTCCAAATGTTCGTCTTTATTCCTCTCGGCAGCAGTTTCTAATGGCACGTATACACATCCAGAACCAACAACGATACTATCCTTGAATATGCACTGTCTACAGAAATGTGGATAGTGAGGTGGGTCCATTGCGTGACCTTGGTTTTAAAGACCTTGAATCAGGGGATCGTGTTTCAAAGTCAGCTCCGGCCATGTCACAAAACTGTGTATGAATACAAGAAGTATAACTGCATTAAGACGAAGGATCGTGATTGTATTGCTTACATTAGCCATAAATTATTTAATATGCCCATTGCACTAATTGCAGAAAGCTCATATATTTCTGAAGCTCTCAAGTGTATTCGAGTATTACAAAAAATCATTTTACTGAGCCTTTTCTAAATACCATTATCATTAACTTTCCAATTCTCTGCTCGTTATCATGCGTATCATACAGAGATTTTTTCATCTTCAGTGAAGATGTCCTCTGCACATTCTAAGTCTAACATGTCCCTTTGTACATACTGCGTACATCTTTCCTAAAAGAATGAAACATGAAAGCAAGGAGATGTAAACAGAATGATGATTTGTAAGCAATAAAAGTAACGTTGTACGATTGCCTGAGCTTTGAAACAGTGGCTCGCTTAGTTATCCAGTGATGTGCACGTTTACAAGTCTTGTTTTGTGGTAAATATGAAATGAATAATGCTTTTCGCAAGTGATTGTGCAAAATAAAGGTAAAAACAAGCATTGATTCTTAACTTCGACTTTATTAAAGAAAATATCAAGACAGAGACTACAAAAATAGATTCACTTCCTAGAAACCGGAATCATTTCCAAGTCAAAATATTACAGAAACATAAAAAGGCCAATGAAACGACAAGCCTTAAAAACGTAATTTTTAACACTTTATGTTCGTAGAAGCAATACATCTTAACTTGGTCTATTTTATTCCTAAATCTTTTCATATTAGGAAGACATTTGTAAATCTCTACAATTACGATAACGTTTTTGGTATATTACATAAAATAGATTTAATTGAAAGATTGTTAACTAAACTAAAACTAAGTTGACATTTAATTCAGTTGGTAAAGCGTTACATTCTTCATGATTCAAACTTAATTTGCCGATATCTGTTTAACGTGGAGGTTCTCAAGCAGACGCTTGGCATAAGTAAGTGACATCGTATCAAATGAAAAATTTATAGCTAAATTCCTAAAAGCAAGGTTGGATTAAGACGTTATCTTCAACATGCATCGAATATCACTTAATCTGATGCCAGGAATCACTCGCTTAATTTACTTACAGCTTTGGTAGTCCTGGCCAGAATGTGATGATGTACACTTTATTTCTTCTCAAAGTAACATGGACAGATTGTTATATCTTATGCAATTGTTGCGGTATATGTAATTTAAGGAACAAGTTTCATTACATGTTACTGTGACAATGTAAAATTACACGGGCTGCCAGTTACAAGAGTGAGTTCTTGTTTACTAAACGTATGCTACTAAATTCGTAAATTGAACGTTTGCCACTGAGATCGCTTCCATTAAACAACTCGCGCATGTTTTAAATTGATTGCTACAGGCTGTCAATTTAAGGGCTTAAAAATAAAGTCATGATCTATGCTTTCTGAGCTTTCTTCTTCTTCCCGATTTTTCACCTTTTTAATGCTGCTTTTGTATGATTGCTAATTATATTACAATACTTTAATGATTGCTAATTATATTACAATAATTTGAGAGAAAATCGCTCAATCTGTCTTGCAGGCTTATCGGTGTGTGGAATCGATTTGCCAACAATGAAATTTAAATCCATTTTATATTGAACACTAATACCTCTTATAAGTATCAAGCCTTGCTTTCGGTATTGATATCTGTCCAAATAGCCTTCACACGAAGTAAATTATCGTAGCCAAATATTTTCATCCATCACACGGTCAAGAGGTATCTTTAGCACATCAATGCCCATACATGACAAATTAGCTATTTAACCCGAGTTTATTTGATGAAATGTTGTGTAAAGAATGTTGATAATGTTTACAATACAAAGTTTACGCTTTTCTTTTCAGAATTGGACAAAGAAGTGATTGATAAATATCATGCAGTATATTATATATTTCATGATAGAACACCTTTGAACATAGCTTAAGGTATAAAAGTCAGATTAAAAGACTCCATCTTTTTTAATGAAAAGGCAATCTAAACATGACCTTCAAGTTTTGAACAAAACATGGTTAGAATTCATTCACCTAACACGTAAATGTTAAACAAGGAATAATCATATCTACTTCAACATTTTTTGATTTCGGGTCATTTATAAGACTTTTAACTTGCGTTTGAAACTCAATCATTATTATTACTAAACACTACATACTTATTACTGGGGACAATCGCTAACTTTAATATTTTGAAATAAAGACGTTTTTGTCCACGATGTCATCGAGAAATCAATGCAGATGTATATATCACCCCGTGTTTTGTATTTCACATTGTTATCTTAAACCTTTCCCCGTAAATTTAGACCATAACCAACTTGGTGTGATTTCACTACAACAATCTTGATAAATGGTAATTTTGGAAGTCAAAAAAAATGATTTCCAATTGCTTGTATCTTAGTGATTTTACTCAAACCTATAAGCATAGGCTCTTTGCCTAGCGCTAGTTCAGTTTCTCTAATTAACAAAATAACAAGAGAAGACTTCTACACAAGTTCCAGGTGATCAGAAAGCGCTACTTCTGAAAAGTATACAAACCACAAGCGAGCAAGATCTTTTGTCTAGCATTAATAGGAAGAACAATGTCGCAGCTGAAATTTGAATCAAAGTCACATTTTTTATCTTACATTGTGCGCTTGTTGATATAATAAATCTGCGAATTCACTAAATTCTGATTCCAGTGTCTGAACGAAAGTAATCTACTTTCGTTCAATAGAATAGGAACTTTATTTGAATCCCCGCAGCTATCCTTTGCAAACGGCACGCGCCTTCATATTCAAAAGAACATAAAGCCAGGATTTTGTGATCATAGTTAAATTTTCAATGACACCTACCCTAAGAAATATGAAAATCGCAAATGACTCTAATTAGCCGTGTTCTATAGAATGTATGCTTGTTGACGTATCCGACTTAAAAGGGACAGGTGAAACTTGTTTTGCAATGACTTGAGAGAGTAGAATTTCAAATAAATGAAAAAGACTCAACCAGATTTCAAGACTTAACTATCGATATTTGTTCACAATAATGAGATTAAAGAATGGATCAAGGACTTTTAAGTGGGCAGAATTAATGCATGTATCGTTATCCTCTCGTTAATTTCACCCTTTCGATTTCTGTGTATAACCTTCGGCCATCTGCTTCTTCTATCAAATTGATATATACCTCTAACTCGATATCCCTGAATTAATAGCAATTGTTATCAATAAATTCTATTTAAATAAGTACATAAGCCTAACATATTCAATTAGTACAAGTCGTAGAAATAATTAAAGGAACAGTTTAACAGTCGAGTAACGATGGGCATAAAAGGAAAAACTAGAAACCTTTAATGACACTGATTCGAAGTACACACACAAAAAACATGCCCTTGCTATTTTTAAAAAATAACACACGAGTTTTCCATGCGTTTTTGTCTGCAGTCGTTTAAAAAACGAAATGTTGTTTATGCTTTTATAAAAGACTTGCCAAATGATCTAAAGAGCAATATATCTGCGAGGCATTGTAAAAATAATACGACATTCCTCAGTATAAAATACATGTTTTGACTGAATTTTAGTCATCTTCAGTTAGTTACAAACAATTCTACGAATTGTATTATAGAAACTTTGATAAGAGACTTTTTACAACAGGGATGAATACGCATATCCAAGATTTCGATCAGAAAATTCCAGAAAATTATCATGCTTCATGAACTCGAGGATACACCTGCTAATACTAGCAGAAAAAAGATCAATTATTTAATGATCTTTATATTTCTATCAACTTTTCTGTTTACAGAAACTTGTTACCCATAGCGTCCTGAGGGATTCTTAATTGATTTTAAAAAGTTTAATGCCTTAATTCTATGTCAAACTCTTAAAGTATATGGCATATAAATGTAAAACTATACCTTTGCCTTATATGAGACAAAATTATCCATCTTTGAATATGCACTCAATATGCTTGGCAAATGCAATAAATTTCTCATTATTCTGATGGAGAGAGGATTCGTATCATACACGGCTCCTTTAACAACAGTAAAATATCATGCTTTTGGTTTTGTGCATATCAAAGAACTGCAGTTAATTTGCACAGTGTTTGCATTCCAAAGTAAAAGTATTTAATTTCTTTAAATTCTTTAGCATAATAACCTGCTTTTATGACTGTGGCTTGTGAAGTTCGTTATATAATGTAAGCATTATGTTGGTATGTGACAGTATACAAGTAAAACAGTCAAGAGTAAACATCTTATTCTTTGTAAAGTTTGGTGTATTTCTGTTTCATTAAGTCATCAAAGCAAAAGCATTATTGTACTAAAACAACTTGCAAAGCAAAGACCTGCTTTCTCGGCGTCTTGATGATAATTTGGCATGTCGATATTGCAGTGATCAAAGATACCGAACTTTTTCCTGTTGTTAGTCTCTAGAATTTACCTGAATTCACTCAATCTTTGATACATCGAAAAATCTGTTCGCAACTTGTCCTGTGTTATCCTAAATATTGCTAACGGACAGACGCATAGACACACGGACAGACAAAAAGGCAAAGTAATAAACGCCGGCAAAAGTAGGGCTTTCTTGGCGGATGTTAAATAGATATATTCTACGCATGAGAACAATATTTGTCTATAAGCAACGTCTTCTGTTGTTTACAGACAAGTATTAAGAAATATGCTATTAAGAAAAGCAGAGCTTTTCAACAGCAATAGTTTCACGCTCGTGTAGTCATAAAGAAAGATTGATTTACAAATTTGTACTCCAGTGTACGAAGATATTTACAAGATCTGGAGTGCGACCTTAAGTTACGGTGAAGGTGATTTCACTAAAGAGGTAACACAATTTTTAAATGGTAATTATGCTGCAAAAGTATCAAAGCCTTATGTTTTCTGATAATATGCAACTTGGTAACATTAGCTGCTTGAATAAAACGTATAATTTGATGATTTCCTTGTATTGATTTCCAAAACTAAGTTTACGGCATGATAAGACATTAAAAATTCTGCTTAACTACGATTACCACAGTCGCAACGAAAAGACGCTGCTTGGCTTATGGTGAGACCGTCTACTATCTTTAATTGGTACATACGAGTGTCACATTTAGGTTTATGGATTTCTGTCCAAAGTATAGGGTTGAAAGATGTAGATGACGCATAACAAATCTAGGAATACGACCCTTGCTCGTCTTTTTATTATTTTCAAAGCCCATGACTTCTTACGACTGGATTACCACAGAATTGATGGTCCTCCTCATGCAGGGACAAGTATTTAAACCCCTTAAATCCAAAGAAGCAAATTACTCACTTAATTATTCAAACATTTTTGCTAACCGTCACGACCATGAAACAGCATTTCAGAGTTCATTTTCAGATTTATGAAAAATTTCATACGCAAACGACATTAAACTATCCTGATTTCTAGCAATAATAACCGAGCAAACAAAATTTTTATTTATACATGTCTAGAAGACTTGCTGTGGTTGCATATACCAGAAAGTAAGGGAAGAAGCCTTTAAATTTTAAAAAAGATGATCTGTGGAATTAGCACAAAATTATGATGACTTTTGTAAGAGTACTGAAAAGGGCATAGTCACAAACAGCTTTCAAACTCCAGACACACAGTGAAGTTTTATGCGATGTCTACACTACTAAAGACGTACTCTGAATTATTAGGAACTCAAAAACGTACGGCACAGGTACTTACCTATGGTAGTTAGTCTCAATGATTTTCATGGCTGCATATATAAGAGACCCTAGACAGTAGTGGATTTAGGGAGTGCAAATGGGGGCAGGTACCCCCCGCTCGCCGAGTTAAAACAGCTCTGGCGTCCCTTTTTGGACATTTTACGCCCCTTTAAATAAAGATCTGCAATCATTAACAGGCCTTAACATAATTATTGGAAACTCTTCCTAGTGAATAAAGGACCTTCTGCCAGTAGTTAGGGTATATACAGCTACGGCCATCACAATTCCGGAGAATTTATCAGCACCCCAACAACTATCTTCCTCTTTAGATTCGGTCTAGATCCACCCCTGATCCTAAATAAATTTGCAAATACGTATATTTTAATAGAAAATCGATATTGCTTGTACGACCTCTGTTATTTTAAGAATTGTTTTGACGGAATGTTTGAAGGTTTGCAAACTCATATCCAAAGCCAGGTAAATATATATCCAAAGCCAGGTAAATATATATCCAAAGCCAGGTAAATATATATCCAAAGCCAGGTAAATATATACATCCAGACACCGTTAGCGCGTTTAGTTCAACAACACTGAAAGGAAGTTTACATTACAAAGTTTACAGAATCAGTGACCTTTGTCGACCATTGCTATCATGTGCCTATCTACAGTGACATTAAATAGTTAAATGCTTGAACTGGAACTATATTATAACAATTCAGCAGCGATTTAACAAATTTTGACTTTTACGTAATAACCACACAGCCTAATGAGGTGTAATATATAGGTAACACCCGTAAAAATATTGAACTATTATTAAAGCGTTACTGAATATTAAAGTATTAACTACAGCTTTTCAGTTTTGTTTGAAAATAGATATACCAAAGTTGATAAAAGCTTGATTGATTAATATGTTATCAACGTTACTATTTAACCAAATCTTAAAGTTGGCGTTTCTGCACTCAGCTTTAGTTGGATCTTGTGTTTCAGATCGTAGAAATATTTTATTTTGCTTTTCTGGGTAAGTTTAAGGATGTCTGCGTTCAAACAAATACTCATTTATGTCGAAAAGGAATGCTGTGCTTGTTTTTTTAGCGACATTTTATTAAGTAATATAAAATTGTGCCCTTTTTGCGCTCCTTTTCAGCAAATCAAACTATAACGTTGTAACTATTTTGTGATTGTACCAATGTAATTAGGTTACATCTAAAATAGGAATATTGCTAAACAAGTCAGTTGACGTTCCTGACAATCCTACAAACTTCACATGCACGAAAAGTATAGAAATGCTTTTTCTCATCGAATGATAGTTATTTTGTTAAACAAATTCAAATGATGTCATAAAATACTTGTGCGGTTTGTAAACTTTCCTTAGAGGTTTTCTTATGTTGTTATATGTTTAGTTTCGGAGCTAACATTTGTCACTTTTGTTTGCTATTGATCCAACCGGGTACGAAACGCTTTAACAGACATTTCTAAATTTAAAATGCCCATATGAGTCACATATAATAATTACTACATAGCTTTTGAGGTACCTTATGAAAGAAAATGTGACAGATGGTCTATTTCTTCAATAATTTTATTCAAGCCAAATAACAACGAAGTGACCTCAATACACGATCTTAAAGCAAAGCTTTGTCGGACACAGGCCAGTCTCTCAGCCGAAAATGTTCATACTTCGTTGCAAACAAGACGAAAAAAGCGGGTCAAATCAATCAGGTTGACGTAATGAAATTTACATTACTTTAGCACAATAGTTTACTGACAACTAGCGTTATCCAACACTACTCTTTACAGTCTGCCTTTTGGGAATGCGCTTTGACCACAAGGTGCCTTGTACCTCCTTTGGCACTTGGACTTCTTCGTCTATCAGCTTCAACATACAGTTGTTAATCAGCATTAAGCACTCAGTCAGTTAGTAAGTTTCCCTTTGTCCCTGAAGAATACTCCCAGTTGTTTCAAATATTAGTGGTAAATTTATCAAATTCAGTGTTTGTCTATCGCCTGCTTAGCTGAACGATCAAAAGAGGACTTACGTAGTTAATGAGCGTATTCTACCTGAGCAAAAGTAATCATGCCAAACTGGTGATTAAACTTGTGGCAATACAATGTTCTAATAACCCAGTTGATGGTAGTACTATGCTGTGATTGCTGATGATTTAGTAACTACGACAATCACTGTATGGTTATTAAACATTAACAACATGCTTGTGCTGTGTAAATATTATCAACGAGATATTGAGTGAGCTTACTGCACTTTCGCTTTGAACATAGATGGTCTTCAATATTTCATTATCATACGTAAAAGATATAAAATATCTATGTTATATAAAGTGAATCGTTCCAAAAATTATTTATTCTTTGATGTATATGCATATCTACGTACTGTTTCTTAAAAATTATTCTGTGAATAACTGTATAAGCAATGTAAATGAGATTAGCAATTTAGCAAGGCAATTAACCTCAAGTCTAAACTTGAGTGGACTTTGACCGCATTAAAACCAAGAATGAATATTGAGTTATCCGTATATCAGTATTTAGAAAGCTTTTCATATAACTTTTCCATATTCATTCTTATAATGAAGTACAGTAATCCTGGTCGTAACATACTGTCATTGCAAAGTTTCCTAGTTGCCTTGCTGAAGTTAAATTATTGTCAAAAGTATTTCATGGGCTATGTTTGTAATCAACAGTTATCGGATCCCAGCGAGAAAATTTTTTAAGCTGAAATAGACATATGACAACATCAGCATCAAAGATTGTACCTAAGATATAATCTATGCTAAAATATAGAGAAGTAAAAACATCTCTCAGAGAAGAAGTAATAGAAAATATTAGGAATGTAACTAACAACCAAGTGTAATGGATAACTTTTGTAAGCGACGTCTTTCAAGATTTAATGTTTGCAATTTTTTAAAGATTTAAGGTTGAAACTTCACCAAGCAAGACAAAATTCTGAATACGCACTTCGTTCTGAAGTGGTATTCATAAACTTTGAAATTCGTTTTCTGTTCTTTCAAGTAAAATTATTCCCGTTTTCCTAGATAAATAGGTAGCATTTTGAGAAGGCAAAATATCTGTGGCTAGTGATGCAAATGAATTTGTTGTTGTAAGAAAGAGGAAAATTTATGATGATAGAAAGTTACTGTATAGAATTGTGACAGAAGTTTTATTTTGTAACTTTGATCATATCTTCTCCTCGTCACTATCTGAACTTTGTATGGTAACGGCATAGTGGTCTGGGATTGAACCCGTCTCTGGTCTGATTCGTCCTTTGTAAAGTGACTTTGATAACATTCAACTTACATTACATTAGATAAAGGGTTACGAACATTTTGGAACAAAAAAGTGGTATCAGTCGGTTCGGGTAAAGATAATTCTAAAAACTGAAATTCTGGCCGGGAGCAACTTATATAAAATTTGGCAACCCCTCTAACAAACACAGCCTGCGAGTATCTCATTGGTGTATTATAGCCGTTTTTTTCTCTTGAGCTCCATCATTTACTTATCTAATCTAGCCTACCTTTCCTAATATCACTTCAGAAATATTTTATCGTAAGATATAATTGTTCTTGCTGCTTTTCTCACACTATCCGCGGACTAAACGATTTCTGTACCTGCTCTCTCGTGTCCCCCTTTATTATTTTTCCTATATACATAAACGCATTTTGACACTCATCACATCACATATGAAAGGAACGTATTTCATTTTCATTGGAATTGGTTAAGTGCTAAGGTGATGCCGAAAAGCATGTGGTTTTCAAGAATCGTTCATTGAATGATGTTGAGATTTTTCTCGGAAAATTGATTTCATCTCTGGACCTTTTAAGACCTCTTCTTGTTTACTGTTGACGCTACCGAATCCTGACGGAATAGTCCACGTCATATATAATGTGTCGTTTACCAATGTCTTTAAGATTTGACAGTCAGAGACCTATAAAGATAGCCTAAATTGCTCGTGACCGGTGAATGAGTGCCTTTGAAAAATTTTAAGAATCGGATTGATTCCAAATGGAAACAATCTTGATTGCTGCTTCCAAAGTAGATTAAAATCCGTGAAAAGGGAATATTTTAGTATTTCCTTATATCTCTATTTCTGTGCTTTAAGAATATTTTAACTATATTTCAACAAGACTCTTACATCGCAGATAAAATTGTTAATACTTCTGCAAACAAACTATCGTGCTCGAACACAACTAAGTCGAACACAATTCATCTTCAATTTTGAGATTTAAAGGTTTTAGACCAATGTTGATAATTTGTACCCACGTACTCATAAATAACGTCTTAATAAAGGAATATTATAACATATTCACTAGTAAACGTAAAATGAGATTACAAAGTTTGGCATTCAACACACTAACCAGGGTTCAACAGAGTGAATCCTTTCTCAAATAACAATGCAAAGACGCTTAATTCACCTGGATTCATAACGTCATTCTAAGACTCCCCCACGGCGAAAAAGACTATTTTTTCGAAATGCAAGCATACCATCTTATTGCTTGACTCATTTAAAGGATTTTAATTACATGAACTTAGGCACAAAGTATTAATTGTTTACCCATCAACAGAGTACAACATTAAAGCTCCATTGGGGTTTACAGGAAACAAATGATGTATTCCTGTTTTGTACTATGTACCTCCATTTTGTGGCAAGACTTTTTGAAAGTAGTTTTCAATAGCATTGATGTAAATAATGCGTGCAACACGGTCGTTTTGATTAGGCTTGTTTTTGTGTGAAAGTTGTCATGGAATGGTTTTAAATCGGTCTATTAGTCCTTTATAGTTAGATTTTGGCATAGACTAGATTGACCTGCCGTTGCATCTTGTCCGTTACTCGTGTTGAAAGTTATAGTTTTGTTTTGGATAACTTGGATTTTTCAAATATCATTTGATACTGATATACTGATATATGCTTTGATACAACTCGAAGCTCTGCGTCCTCTATTTTCACGAAAATGCCCCTTGTTGTTGGCGGTACTATATCACATATGCCGAAATAAGATGACTTTATACCAACAATATACGCTAAATATCGTATAACAGCTCTTACTTAATCAATAAAGTAAATTGAAGATGTGTTTGGAAGGCAAATTAATTTTAAATGAAAATAATATCAAGTAAAATGAAATAGACTTGGTGCAGATTAAGTAAAATAGATGAGACTGAGTAATGACAATAAAAATTAATATTGAAAGAACCTGCAGCAAGACAAAATAGCTACCGTCTATCTAACATAGCAACTCAGAACCATATTTCTGAGCTGGATAATCGTTTTATAATCAAAATAATTAATGAATGTCTAAAATATTATTAAAAATGCTAAAGATTTCTTTTCGTTGTAATCGTGACGAGAAATTTTAATGTTGTCATCAATACTAATGGCTGAAAAGGTATAAAAATTAACGTGAAGCACGTCAGACCAGTAAAATAAGGCTAACAATGTTTATACAAGCATAAGGAATAAAGAATATTACGGTGCTAACCGCTAATTTAGACAATTTAGAGAAACATTGGATACCGTTCTTTCGCTCATATCAAAATTCTTTATTTCTGACACCCACTGGCAGTAAAGTACGCACCCAGGGTTCAAAGCTGCGGTTCTGAGACACTTTGACGCGGAAACATTTGTGGAAACAACTCGCCATCCATTGAAGCATATTATACTGTTTTTGTCCGTTAGCTTTATCAAAAGGATGATATGGAATAGACTTGTCATTTCGCTCCCTCGTTAATACACTGCAGTTCCTAGGCGTAAAAATTTGTCTTTAGTATCATCCTCAATACTCACCTCGGCTGTTTTAAATGTGATCTATACTCACGCATACATGCTCATAGCCCTTACAAGCCCATGAGCTTATACCGGTCTATAGATCCCTTAGAAAATAATCAATAGTTAACAACTGTAATTAATAAAATATACTATTACATTTGTGCACTGGAGATCTACTTACAATATACAAATAATTTAATAAACAATAATTGTTAACTTCTCGACCTATTCTTAATGGTTAAGTTTTATATTCATAAAACTGATAAAAATCCATATATAGGTTATTTGATTCGATTAAATACTTAATTTGACATAAATGCAGCACCAAAATTTATTACCTCCGACAGGGGGTACGTTTTTTTTCAGGGTTTGTTTGTCGGTCTGCACGTCTGTCTGTTCGTTAGCTTGATAACTCAGAAACGAATAAGTGAATTTTGATGGAATTTTCGGGAAGTGTCTGATCTGGGACAAAAAAACTAAAGAGACTAATATTGGCGGATGATCCAAGTAACATCCTGGATTTTTGATCACTTTTTTTGGTAATAAAACCTTTGTGTTGCTAGCGAGTAAGTCCTCTTTAAGATAACCCAGTTTCCATATTTGGTAATGATATCTTTGTAAAAAGTGACAAGCAAAGGCATCGTCATGGGGGATACCTGTCTTGTTTGAACAAAAAAATTGGTTTGGCGGACGTTTTCGCTCTCGGAGTGTTTGTAGTTTCTTATGGTGAGTTTTTAATCACATATGTATCCTCCGTGGTTACAAGCATAACTGAAAAAATCCTACAGGAGTCTCAATCTCAGTAAACTATCATTGTGTTACACTGTTATGTTACTCTTGCACTGCGAATGTGCGTTAGGAACGACAAGCATTGCAACTGTACTGTTACTGAGTCTAATGTAACCATTCACTGGAATTTAGATTCAAATTTTTGTGAGAAGTTATTTTAAGCATTGCAACAGATGATCAGAACCTTCTAATTGTTTTTCTAATCACTAAACTTATTAACCCCCCACATTTTTCTCTCCAGATTCCTAACCTAAACGTTGACATACAATATACGCATAACACTTAATACTTGATAGCTAATTAGAATGGACTGTTTTGAGGTTTAGAATTGGCAATTTTTCAATGTCTCTCAAAACGCTCTTATTTTTCAAAGCAATTAACTCTATTTATCCTCTCCCCAAGATATATTTTGATAAGCAATTATTGTTGCGGACTGAGGTCGCTTCCTAGTGAAACTTATACTGTAATTACATTATTGTTCACTATAATGAGTACGTTGTACGTGGGGAAGAATAAATAGCAATTGAATGTGATCATCATGATTTTTGACACAACATTTCCTTGTCCATGCTTGTTACAGGAAGAACAATTTACTTGTGAATATTCTACAGGAGGACAGAGTTGGAATAATAAAGCTATAAACTCTAATTAATGTTCATGACTTGTTGGTGTTTGAGTAAATACTTTAGCCGATTCTCAGTATCTACGACAGGAGATGCGTCAGGAACGAGGGAACATTTTCTTATTTCTACAAACTACAGTGTTGTTTCATTACTGTCCAATCAGGTTAACGGACGGGAGGCAAGCGCAGTATGATTGTAATTTTAATTGCCCGATAGATGACGGCTAAGACGTGCATTTTAAAGTCATTTTTGCTCTTACATAATTTTTAGCAATTGAATTGTCACTATGTAAGTGATTAGAGTACAAGATAGCTATGGCTTAATCCCAGTAGTCACAATATCCGCCATGATGGATCACAAATTATTCTTAGCAACTCATAGCAACGCCTGTCGGGTGTGTCACAAACTCAATGTGGCAGTCATGTAGACATGTCACTTAAACATTTTCCAAACTTTCTCTTTTTGCATGATCAAAAAAAGACCAATTTTATATAAAGTTTACTCTATAATCTCTGTGATGGATTTGGTGAAATAATTCCTTCCTACTGATTATAAAATGGGCAAGGGAGAACAAGTACGTTTCTATATGAATTACAAAGTGGAATTTACGACTCCAATACGAGGACATCACATATTTGGAAACGTGGTGCCCTAAAGTAGCAGAACTGATGTGCAATAATCGTCCGATCGGGAAAAGGCCATGCAATATGACCGTGCTGCAATTGGCGTTTTTCAGTCAGCATGCCATGAAAAAACGAGAGTTATTAGTTGGCCAATTTCTTAACAGATAAACTATTTTCTCGGTGCTACAAATACAAACATCATGATTGCTGTAGTTGCTGAGAAAAGAAAACGAGAAAATTTGTTTAGTTATTCCATTCAAGTATATTGCATTCATAGTGAACCAAAGCATGCCCAGAGAAAACTGCTTGGAAAACAAAATCGTTTCTGTTTTTGTGGTAACTCGAATAAAGTGTCAATGGGAACCTCAGATGACTAAAATCAGCATGTTAGCAGTGGGGGCTTATTCGACGGGGAGGTTAACAATTTCTAGTTTTAGGTGGGGACTTATTCGAGGGAGGAGCTTATTTGGGGGATGATTTGAGTATTTACGGCAAGTAGCTCATTCCTTTGCTAAAAATAACTGTTTTGGATCGTGTTTTGTAAACTGTGAACCTTGGCTGGCCTTCGAATTGTGATAAACTACCATTTATAAACCAAAAGTAAAATTTGGCTTGTTTTCTATACCTTTGTGCTGACCTGTACCCCAATGCGTACGTTGGCATTTTGAATATCAATATTGATCTGTATACAACACCCTAATGACTGAGATTTCTTGCTCGCTTTTTATGGTCATCTTACAAGTATGTGACAGGTGCTGCAATCGAGTAGGCTTTATTTCGTAGTTCTGAGAATATTCCGTTTATTTTATGGGTAGTAAATTTGAGACTCTTCGTGTCTCTGCAATTTTTTTGTTCGCTTTAGTCATGTGCGAAGGAACTTTGTATACATAAGCATTTCTTGAGCATTTCTCTCCCTATTGTTGGTCAGGATTGCCCTGGGAATATAGCAGTTGATACTCAGCGAAGCATACGATACATAGCACAGTATAAAATACTCAGGGTAGCATGCGGTACTTAGAACAATGTATAATACTAATCGGAACATAACATACTGCCATAGCACACTGAATATGGTTTAAATGTAGCGCAAAACTTTATTGCCTCCACCAGAAGATCGTCTTTGTCGTAATTTGTTTGTCTGTTTGTTTGTCTGTCTGTTCGTTAGCAAAAAAAAAATAAATTTATGGATGGATTTTGACGAAATTCTCAGAAAATGGCCCTGGATTCTGGATCACTCTTTTTGTAATGAAACCTTCATAGTGCTAATGAGGAATAACCCAGATGCCGTATTTGGTAACGATGCCTTCATGAAAGTGACTAGCAAGGAAATCATTATGGGGAAACCCCTGTTGCTTGAATCGTTATACTGGCTTGGCGGAGGTTTGCGCTCTGAGAGTGCTTCTATCTATCTATCTATCTATCTATCTATCTATCTATCT
>JANTCA010015554.1:0-25926 GCA_024741275.1 Chironex yamaguchii | reverse complement strand
TCTATCTATCTATCTATCTATCTATCTATCTATCTATCTCTAATCACTTACTACGTGTCAATGTAATTGCTATAAATTATGCAAAAGCAAAAATGTCTTTAAAGGTACGTCTTAGCCGTCATTTACCGGTAAATGAAATTAGAATTAGAGTTCATACATTTTTAGTTCAGAGTTCCAAATTCGTCCATTTCTTTGTTCTTATTTTTTGCTAGTATTGCTACCCCATTTCGCTACTTTTGAGAATCTCCACTATCATAAATTTCATCGAAATCCCTTCCGGGACGATTTATAATCTTGCTCTACGCTCTCCGCGTAACTAACTGATTACATAAAGTCTTACAGAATGCAATTTATTTGATTGGAAACTTTCTAGAAACCTCCAGGTCCTTAGTTCTTAATTATTTTGTTACTTGGTAGCACCAACCTCAAACAGAAAGTATTGCCTTTTTCATAGGCGAAATAATGTACTTAACAACATATCATAATATACTAAACTACCAGCATGAATCCAAAGGTAAATTAACACAGTCGCAATAGTAACAAAGTAATGGGAATTATCCAAGCAAAGCCTTACATTCCTGCTGACAAGTTTCTAAATCACAAACAGTAGCTTATCATAACTTTATATTGCCCTAAACATTATGCCATGCGTAAAAATTTCTTGTTTGTTTATATTTTCACTAACATTATGTTTCCACGCCTGAGGAATAAGGCACAATCATAATATATGTTATTCGTATGCATTACACACATTTAATGATTTTTTTTCAAAGCCTATTCATTTTGACAAAATTATTGTGTTTCTAGAGTTAAGTATTTACCAAGCGAATCATGTATTTATTTGATTTACATTGCGTAATATAAGCAGTCATTTGAAAACAAAAGTAAACAAAGATTAAATCAATGATATTGTGATTTGCACCTAGTGGCTAAAGTACCCTGTCAAAAGTACAGTTGAAGCAAGCACGCATACAGATTTTGCTATTCACCAGTGCACGACCCACATAACCACATCTTGACTAAAAGGATGTTTATCCATTTAAGTTCCGCGTAAATACTCTTTGTTCTTGTGACTCAACAGTCTTGCAGGCAATGTAAAAAGTACATAGTACAGGCGTTACCAACTCTTCTTGTCTTTCAAATTGCTTTCGCTGACTTACGTTAAAGAATTTTCACGCTGGGCTATGAAGGTCATAATGGTCATCTTCATTGTAAATCCTACAATAAAACCAAAACGTCCCTCTTGAAGAAACCAACGATCGATTTTAATGAACAATTATATTTGACCCAACTTAAACTTCTAAGAAAACCGACTACAACATTAGGAGAAAAGTAGACATTATTTGCCGAGGCCAAATCAGTTGCCTTTAGTCCGAGAAATGTGATTATCGCTAGCAGCATGATTTCTGGTCATGTCGTTTTTACCAATGTCCGAACTCATGATCCAATAGGTCTACGTTTTCCTGTTCAAGAATAATTTGGTTATGTAAGAAGTAGTTTGTATTTTAATGTTGTCTTAAATTGTGAACTACTAGTTAGTGTTAGTGTAAACAAAGCCTTTTTAGGATTTACGGCGCAGATAATTTTTAAGCCGTTAGCATTTAGCCATTCTTTATAAGCTTGTGCAATTTCATGGAATTTGAGAGCCTGCGAACTAAAAATTGATTGTTGATTGAATTATTTGCAAAAAAAATTCTAAATTCCAAATTACGTTCGAACGGAAATGATCAAAGTAATCTAGGGTGCTGGATTTCATCCAGATAACCAATACAAATCTAGCAGCTGGAGCTGGGCAGGCCATCAATATATGGTCAAAATTTCATACCGATAGATTGACAGCTTTTAAAGTTATTCAACAAACAAACCAACAAACAAACAGACCCTCATGAAAATATAACTTCTTGCCCTGAGTAATGAGGTGTTTATACTTGTCCAAAAGATGGTCTGGATCTTGTTATGCTTGAGTGCTTTGCCTTTTAACGGAAAGTCCATATCTGTTCATAAATCTCACAATCTATCCATTGCCTGTCACAAACTGCATGTCACAAACCTAGTCTTGTTTGACCCAAACATTTTGATTTAGAAGTAAAGGGCTTCCTTAATACTGCCAGGTCTGCGGATCATAGTCAGAGGTTTGGGTTAATTCAATCATGTGTAGTTCATTGCAATATTAGCCAGTAAGAGTGCACTTTTACGAACATATGGGAGTACTTTGAAACAAATACGGTACATACTAGCTCATGTCTTGCTGTGTTTTGAAGAATTTTAGCTGAGGATTCCAAATGAATTACTTATGGTTTCAATTAAAAAAGCTGAAAAGTTTATCCATTAAAACCGAGTAATGAATTTTATTGAATTATTATTATTGAATTTTGGTAAAAAGTTCCTGGAAATCTTGAAAGCAGATTGTTTAAAGCGCAAAACAGGACCATGATAGCCATTTTAAAATACTTGGAAATTCGTTGATCAGAACGAAGATTTACGCAGATGCTTAGAATGCTCGTTCGAACATTGAAGACCATTTTGTACCTTTTATAATAACTGATAACTTTGAATGTACACAGGAAAATATTCTCTCTAAAATTTCAGATATAATTATTTGCTAATGGAGAAAGGAGGCTTTTTGCTATGAAAATGCTTTCCTAATCTTTGTTGAAAGACATATATAGGAAGCACACGAGAATGAGTTTATATTAACGAAAGAGAGGCTTGGATGCAAAATAGTTTGTGTATAGTAGGTTACACTACATGAAGTCAAGGATCGTACCAGGAATTGTGTCAATAGTATCTGATATTGTCAGCAGAGTTATTTGACACTATCCCCAAGCCTACAGTTCGCCTTGGGGGAAGTACCGAAATGAATCGGGATGTATTATTATTGTACGTAACCGTTACTCTGATTACTTTATCATCATCTTTATATGGTACATCGTCTTGATATACAGTACGTGCCTTTAATATTCTTTTAATAGAAATCAAAGTGTAGCATCACCCACCTTGAAAACAAGGTCTCCTCGTTGAAGTTGTATACGTTTTCATCGAGTAATCTTCACACGTGTCCTCTGTTTCGATATAAAGTCATTACTCAATATATCCTGTGTGCAAGGAAACCACAAGGAAGTATACCGTGATCAATTGCCAGTAAGTCGTCTTGGAAATTTCAGACATTGCGCAAAATACATCACTAAAATTTTTTTTTCGTCTGACACTCTTCGAAACATGGGCACAAATACATAGCAGCCTTTTTCTGAGATATAAAGATCAAAACAAACCTATCAGAAACAGTAAATGAGAAATTCAATAAGAAATCGGAAGAAAACAAAGCATTATTGGAAGAGTCCAACTTATAAAACAAACAATTTCTGCCTTCAAACTTCTGGTTTTGCTTGTTTTGATGAAGATAGACTAAACATCACTTAAACGAAACGTCAATCTTGCTATGTCAATTATAATCGGGGCTGATGCTTGGCATACACTGGCTGTAACACGTTGTTTGATCCTGTCGCTCAATCTTTGAGAAGTGCAACCCACAAACAGTGCTTCACATTGGCACAGAGATTCATATGCAACTAAGATTTTTTTGTGTGGTAGTTACGCTAATCCTTTTCTCCTATTTAAAAGTGAAAAAAGTGTCTACAGCATAAAGGAACCGAAGTTTTGTTTTTGTTTTCTTTTACTATTCGCTCTTCGTAAAAGACATACCATTAGCGAAAGTTCAAGAGTTCACAAGTGCGAGATGGAAAAAGCTTTTAAGTATGTTTTAGCGCAATGACCCAAAATTTCAAAGCAATTTGTTAGTTTTATACCACAAATACCTTGTTAAAAGTAATTGTACACAAGATTTATCATTAGTCGTCCATGACATTTAGTTTGCATATACGTATTGCATGCGTACTGGACAGATTTTGTCGTGTCTACTTATCAGTTAGATAAATAGAATTTAAGCAAGTATTCAACCACTGACTTTCTTGTCCCCGACATTAAGCACAACTAAAGGTTACCTTGATAAATCATTCTTTAGGCATCTATTTTTATCCGGGTTATCTGATACACATCTTACTTGTTTCTACAATGCACAAGCCACGCACTGAGAGTAAGTACAGTATATAATAGGCAAGGCAATATGATCTCTATGAGGACATTGGAAAAGTCTTACGGAGACACTTACAGACAGGACAAATGCAGCCAGAGTTAAGTTTCAAGTAGAATTAAAGAGAATCAATACAAATTGAAATACTTAATGAGGCAGACGACCAACATTAACCTTATAAAACTTTTAAGGTGAAGTCGGGGCATCATAAATCAGCCTTTGACGCCATGAGGTTTCAAAAATAAAGGAATTCTTGCCTTGTATCTCAGTCCTGCTGTGAAGACGAGCAATTGACTTTACGACAAATTGAGCGGCGTCTAGCTTTATTGTGCAGAGTTGTTTAAATTCCGTTCTCCCCGTTTTAAACTATTAACAAATTTCTTTTCTTGCATAACCGTAGAGGAATACATGTGTTTTATTAATTACTGGTAATCATGCCCAGAATATGCCTGTGACAAGCAAAAGTATTATATACATTACTACTGTAGCAAACGATAGAGACCTTCATATATCATCTGTATTCTCTTTAACAATTTTGAACTTGCTTATATACATGCAGACATCAATGACGAAATGCACTTAAATTACACTGGGGTTCACGATTGCACAAGATTGCTGGTTTTCAGCTTTCGTTTCACCTTCAGATGCGTTTTAACATGTCTACAATTTTTGATTTAAAACCATGTACGTGCCAATACTATTCATATCTTTGATTCAATGTCACACGATTAGCGAAAGCTTCTTATATCAGCTTTACATTTACACACAAAATATCCGCTTTCTAAACAATTGTTAATCTTTCAACAGATAGTAACATGTTTGGAATCCCTCATTCACCCTCAAGAGCGTACCGATGGGTTAGCATTCTTTGTCATACTTAAATATACTTATTAACATGTTTCTGACGACATCTTGGTCTACTTGCACATCCATAAAACAGATTTCTGACCCTGTAGAAAGGAGCTTTAGATCCTGTACGTTGCTGCGATTGATTATCTATATGAGTGCCACCAAGTCGCGTATGACTTCTGGTGACTATCCGGAATCCTCTCCACATCCTTCAGTTTACTCTTTATTCACACAGTTTTTTCAGTCCTCCGCCCATCAGTTGCTTCACTGCGTCTATCCCCTTGGTTCTCTATCAACTAACTGGTTTCAAGCTTCCTATATCTCATTCATCTTCACGTGAATTGTAATGATATCCAATGATATCCTCACTTCACATATATTTTCACCTGTTCTCAATCTGTATTTCTCTTTCAGGTTAATGGTAACATGTCTCTGTTTCACATTGACCATTTTGTATGTGGTAATGGACTATATGATTCCCTTCATAAAATTTATCTCGTTTCTCTGTATTTGTATATTGTATTAATTTTCATTGATTTTTAGCATCAATTTACTAATATTTATGTAATATTGCCTTATTTCCCTATACTTTATTCATTTCTTTGCATAGAAAATTATAAATTAGATATAGTGAATCTAAAATATATGAAACTGAACTGAACCGAAGATCTGCTCTCCTTCAGAGTTTTTGGGGCTATGTATCCTTTAAAGAGCCACATTAGAACCTTTGACACCCGAAAACATCACTGTCATATTTGTATAGATCTTTAAAGTACGAGGGGCGTATGGGGCTGTCTAAAGGACAAACTGTGGCTGCGAATGGTAAAATACCTAAGTGTAGTCTGTTATAAATACCTGAGATTTCGAGTGCCAACCCCTATCTCCAGCAGAGAAAGTCCTTGATAAAAGGATGGTAAGTGCAACATACTCTGACGATCTAGCTTCCTAGAAACGTCTCTTATCACTGGCATAGGAATAACCTACTCTTGAAAAGAGGGGCACTATTCAAACAAACCAACACAAACACATGCACAAACCAGCACGATGTACTTGTGAGTACGTGATAATAGGTATTTAAACTCTGGTTTCCTTAAAAGTTTTTAGTCTTCGTTTTGAGCTCTTTTTAAGCGGGAATAGATTTTTAAATTGTCGTGCTCATTTTCCTAATTAATACACATTGATGGTAACATCTCTCTAACCTCTGAGCTGACTTTACATAAGAGGTATCAAATTTCAAATTTTTGATACACCCTAAAATTCTCGACAACACTTTTCCAATCGACTTATTCCCTTTCAGTTTATGAAACTGCTTAAAATAGTCGTTGGTTAACGGTAAAGATTACGGTCATGAAGTGAGGTTTCTACAACTTCCTTTTTCATGTATTACAATGACAAGCCAATCAGCGAATCCTTTAATTGTAATTAACGTTGAAGAGATTGCAGTTCGAACCCACCTCAAGACAAATTGCATAAAGTTTAATAAAAAGTTCTAATTCTGTGTGATTTAAAATGTTTTGAATTGCGAGTCATGATGATCACACCAATAACAAGGTCTTGGGGAGCAATGCTTAGAATAACCACAATGTATCTAGTAGGCTCCATACACAAAATGTGGAAACAACATACCTTACAGCAATTACAGCTATATGAGAGTTTCAAAATAAAAAAAATTAAATAAATATATAGTGCTACGCTTCCAACATAAGGCCTTAGTGTAAAACATAGCTAACTACAGCAGTACACAGAAAAAAGTGTACAATGAACCATTTGATGCCGGGACAGAGAAAGAACCTTCTTGCAAGTAAAGACTCTGTAAGACTTCTCTTTTTGATGTTTCTCTTGTGTTTAGGATAATATAATCCTCGTTACTTAAGACAAAATAAAAGCAAAAACACGGTTGGTATCATAGAGAGTGTCAATTTATGCATTTTAAGCTTATTAGACTGAAAAGATTTACTTCAATACGAAAGAAAGAACAGTTACATGTTCTTATAGTAACTCAGTTATTGTCTTAACATTCCTACCTTGTCATCAGTACAGATGTTATAAAGGACCTCAAGATCCGTATATTGACATATATTGTGCATGAAAAATCAAGATACATTTACGCATCTAATAAATAAGCATTCATTGAAAAATGTTGGTATTAGTTAAGTCTGCAGTTATTATGGTAAGATGAGACAAATCTTGGTATTCATTTCAGTGATTTGGTTGCTCTGATGACTACCTATAAGCACAGGTGGGCGCTTGCTAAAAGATTTCATGTTATCGGCGTTTTATTCTTAATAATTGTCATAAACAATTAAAATTGAATACATCTTAAGGAGTTAATAAAAACTGCACTTTGTAGAAAACATTCTGTTTTGGCTATTTTGCATAATGGCATTCAAACATTTATTCAAAATCCATGCAGTGCTGATGTTGTCAGCGAAACCAAGCTAATTTGCTTCCTTGTGGAGCCAACACTGTCCAAAAGCAGAGAATGATATTTCATTGGTTGGTATAAAAAGTTGTCAATTAATTCCTGTCAGTTTAATTGGAATACTTTAAGTAATAAATGCAATATTTAGTAGCATGCTGAGCTCATATTTTTTCCTTTGAAACAACTTATTTCAACTATGCTACAAAACATCCTCATTCTCTTTCCCTGCGAAATTCACATTGTTATCAAGCAGTTCTTAGTAACTTTGAACACTTAAAGTTTAGGAGATTATGTCCTTCTATGTTGTTTTTATTAGATCTGGAATGTTGTTTGCAAAGGATAATTTCCATTCTTATTACTTATATTTTCAGTATTGAAGTGAATATATATGAAGCCTTTCTATAAGGGTCACGATATACAAAACAAAGAAGAAAAACTTCTAAAGCAAAGGAACAAGAACAGATTTCTGATGAACTGTAGTGGCTAGTAAAAACGTATAATAAAAAAAGGACTAGAAATCACTTATTTACAAGTCTTTTATGAATGAATGAATTACCTTTAACAAAGTAGAGTACTTCTGAAGTTTCTACAAACCAAAAGAAGTCGATTTCCCTAGAATATTTTCAAGTCTAAACTAATAGTATGAGAACTGTTCTAGAAATTTCGTCTGAGTGCTTTCTAAAAATGCATATGTCTGAAGACCCAGCCCTAAAACGATACTCGGGCAGAATAAAAATGCAAATAATACACATAAGATAAAGTCTTGAATAGGTATTATACATAGTAGTGTCAACCCAGTGGTATGTACATGGAGGTAATTAGGAAAAGATAGCCCTTGAGACCAAACAAAACTAAACTAAAGTCCTAAAAAGTAGTTTATAGCCACTGTTAAAAAAAATTCCCTAAAGCTAAGATTTCAGGCGTTCTCAGAACTTCTCCGTGCTACTGTGGCTATAAAATTTTAAAATTAAATAGTTCAGATTGAGTCATTTGATAAGTGTTGGTGCATCAGATTTGCAATTGAAAATACTTGCACAAGATTTAATAATAAAGGAAAAAGAAATATCATCACAGTCATCGTAGTGTTAAACAAATCCATTTCAGCATTCAATTACAAATCAATTGCAAGTCTTTCCTTACATGTACTTTCCACTCTAAAGCAGAAAACCTAAAATAGGAAAGGTAATGTAGAACAGTAGGATAAACTTGAAAAAGACAGATAAAAATGTAATACTGAATTAGTCTGATTGAAATTTTTACCAGATGTGAATTGTCAGCTGTATTAGTAGTAGTAATTGCCGTAGTATTAGAAGTACTGTTCAACGTGGCAGTGGTAGTGCTGGCGATGGCAGTTTTGGTGTTAATAGTAGTTTTAGCAGCAGAAATAGTCGCATTAACATTATCATTATTTATTAGTTATAATTATTGTTATTGACTTTATTATAGTATTACAATTAATTATCATTATTATCTCTATTATCAACAGTTACAACTTTACATTGCGTTACCTGAATAACATTTTACCCATGTTAGAACCTACAGCTTTAGAGGAAGGCTAAATAATGCCTTTATTATGCTTGTCTTAATGGTCAAACTTTACTGCATTAGAATTATGTTTGTTCTGTATATCTCCGTGAGAGCAGATACGATTAGCATCATGACTTAGTGTTATAGCCAATAGCTGATTTTATTTACTGTTTAAGTCAAGGACTTTCCATCTTTTGTGATATCGATGGTTTTTAAGCTCCAAGAATGATCTCTAGTCATGATCAAAAGACCGGACACCATCATAAAAAAGGAAAATTGTCTGCAAATTATGGAATTCACAGTTACCTTTAACCTTTGTTACCATCGCAAATAAAGGAAATATTCAAATTATGTTATGATTGGAAAAGGGATTACAAACGTAATTTTATCAATCTTAGTATCAGTGTGATTGGATGTCTTTTTATTGGAAGAAAATAAGTCATTGGTGCTGATGTTGAAAAGGTTACAAGTTAAAAAGTCTGATTATCTGATGAGAAAAATTGTTGTATATTATTGTATATAACATTAGGGCCTCACATTATATATTATACTAGTAAGGACTAGACTGGTCCTAAATTCATCTTACATTTGCACCATACTTGCAACAGAATGCCTTCTGCATCATCTTTTGAGGAAAAGCTCTTTTCCTGGCTTTGCCAACAAAATCGAATTTAAAATAAAACTGTAAAGCTTATCATGTAACCTCTGTTTGCAGAGAAAAGAAAGAGTTTTTAGTGCCCATCTTCCTCAACTATATATCTGCTATGCTCCAGCATCAATATCTATGGAGACATGACAGTATTCTTTCAACCTTGGCCTATTACTTTTTTTCTAAAGTAATTTCAATCCTTCGTTGACTTTTATTGGGTACAAAAAATCCTAATAAGCCGGAAGACCATACATAAATTTTCCAATACCCGTGTCATTTGATCATGTCTCTAGTTTCTATACTGACACTGCGTCAATACCTAGCACTCCGGATACAGCAAAGGCTCAGTCGGATGCCACTCATCACAAATCTTGCACTTGGAATCCATACCGAAGTTGACTACGATGTTCAATATGTACTTCATTTGTTCCTGTGCTGCCATTTACAACGCTTGACTCTCTGTCTTTGTCTGAATTCTCTGAATTCTTCAAGTAGTCTCACGTTTTTTCATCTTTTATGTCATTCGCAGCGTAAACTTTCCAAGTTAGTTCTTAACTCTTTCTCAATCGTTGGCTATTGTTCACTTCTTCCTAGTCTTTGCTTATTTGCGCTGCGACAAAAGGATATTGATTTCTTTCCTGCACATGTCTTCTTAAGCTATAAGCTGTATTTCAAGACAAACTCTAACGCTGATTAATCTTCTGTAGCCTGACTTTTTTATGTATTATCTGTCAATATCTCTTAGCAAATGGATCATTCACAATTATATATCTTTCTATCCAACTTTTCAAGTTCTTGCTACGTCCAATACTGACCTCATGCCTCACAAGAGTCTTTTCTAACGTTTTTGGCAAAGATATTATTAATTTTGATACGCTTTACCTTTTTCACTCTTGTATTTTATATCTTTAATGCGTTTGCCTCTCATACCCAAAAGCACTTGTAAAGGTTCTCCACATCAGTCTTGGTAGCCTAATGTTATTATTGTTTGTATACCTGTCTCTCCTCCTTACAAACATGCTTCATTTTCTATTTGAAACTTCATACTGATATCACAGTAGTTCCCTTACAAAGTTTGTTACCTGTTGCCAAATAATATTTAACTTTTGCTGAGGAGCACTTGCTTGGTTTTACAAACAATCTTTAAAACTTTGGTATTAATATCATCTAAGTTCATTTTTATCAATCTCAAGATCATATCTGTTCAATCTCTACTGGTGCAGTGGCTGAGGTTTATTACCTCTGTAGCCATGACAGTGTTTCGATAACACTATCTTATTACCTGTATCCTAAAGTAAACTTCGACCTCTTCGGTGACTTTATTGATTTGAAAAATCTTAATCATTTGTTACAGAATTTCAGAGTTAATGTTTCAATCATCGCTTAATGAAAACGAATACCTGTTGCCACATTTACACAACTGACTGTTTGCTTTGAAACACGATTGCTCGTATATAATGAATACAAGGCAAAGAAACAATGCGAAATAAAAACTATTTGAGATCATGAAATGGCATTAAAATTTATGCATTTATAGCAGAGAAAAGAAACAACTCGATCAATTAAACAAAAGACCTAAAACACAACATTCATGACCTTATTCACTTAAAAGAGCAAAGTAGTTGCACTCCGCGATGTAATTAAAGCTTGCAATTTTAGGTTTCTGTGTAGCATTTTGTTGACAGAAATATACAGTATTAGTTACACCGGTAAAATCTACATTTAGAAAGAAATAACTGGTAACAGGCAAATATGTAAATACATTTATACATCATGGTATGGGATATTATTTTGTAGTATGTAGAAGCTTTTTCTGGGTTGTGAAGTATACTATCCTAACGTAAAAATATTCTCGAGAATTTTTTGTCAGGTTTGCAGAAGAGTGTTGGTCAATAAAATGTGTGTTAAATTCTAATAAATGATAGTGAAATTGTTTTATGTACTCAGAATGGTTATTGATTGGCAAAAATAAGAGCATAATACCCTGACCGACTACAAATTCCTTAGAATGGTCACTCTGGGCAAAAACATGACAGTCAAAGGAGCAGATAAGGGATACATAGAGGGAAAAATACAGAAAGTCCTATGAAAAATATCTAATTAAACGTTTAATTAACTAGAGATACACAATATAAAAAGAAGAATATATAAAGAGAAAAAAATGTAAGAAAAGTGAAGTCAATTTTTCATGACTTGTCTCTTAACTCCTGTAAATGTGTCGTGGAAAATGAAATTGTTGTGGGTACGTTATTTAAAAGGAGTGAACTCAGGGATACTGGTTCATTTTTTGAAGATAACATCTAAATTTACTCAGGAATATTCCCTGGAATTGCTGAAATATAATATTATTATTCGACTTATCTTTAGATTATATCGTTCATCGTCTCCTTTAGAAAATAATACCTTTTCAAATCAAAATGAAGATTTAATCTGATGTTCTGGAAATCATGGGAGAAGATTTAGGCTGTCATGCACAGTCCCTACACAACCGTGTGAGACTGATAGAATTTGACAGTGGAAGAAGAATTTAACCTAACACCACAATTAACAATCCTAAAAATAATAAAAGTACACTGCACTAATATTACAGGAGAAATGATGCTTGGAATCCACAAGAGGATTAAGTTAATCTTTGTGCAGCTAATATATACTTGTTAGTGAACATGATATTTAATTGATAATAAAAAGCTCGATATCATTCACAAAACTAATGGGCCGCAATTAAAATCTAAATATTCCTCTGAAGCTAGAGAAACGCCTTGCTAATTACATTTTATTGAACCTGGTAGTAATCAGTCTACAAGCTTTGTTGAGTTCTTTCGTAATAATGATGAAAGTATTTTCACAATCTACTCGATGCTTGCTGTAAGCAACGAATGAACTTGAATAGCCACAAAATTAACGTAGAATTTTATCAACGTTATTTAATTACAGAACCTAGATTAAACTACACCAAAAACTATTTTTGCCTTAAACTCTTAACATAATGAAAAGTTAGGAACGTAAGCAAACATTATGGAGGAAAAATATACCACCATAATGTTGACTAAACTAAGTCCGGAGAAACCAGACAGCAGAAACGCAGTAAAATGTTTGCCGTTACTTAAGAGTCCATGTGATAGAATGAGCCATAGAAATAGGAGAGTCCCCTATCCGATACCATGTCAGTTTACGTACGATAACATGACTGACTACTTAATCAATAGCTATCTACTTAAGCTATATTTGCATGAAATCAGTAGAGGGCGTCTATATTTATTGCAACAGTTATTTTCACGAGTGCACTTATTGGTGGGAGTGATTTACAGTTTCATACAGATTCAGTTTGATTTCGTCGGGTAAACCAGACAAAGTAAAAATATCTTCCTCTATTTCTGACGGTATTCACTTGAACTTTGATGCCAAGTGAAGCAAGTATTTTCAAGTAATCCCATAAGATCCAACTGTAATAGGCCACCGTACAGTCATTTTACATTTGCATGTTCATGGCAAACGTTTGAGAATGTTTCTGAATTTTTGACATGTTTCTTGCAACGGGACAGAGGATTATGAAAATCAATTCGGAAGAATTTTCTGCGCAAAAATTTTCCTGCTAAAAGTTAAAATTACCTCTGTTTTACGTCCACTGGAATATTGCAAAGCAACTGTAGGAAATTTATACTAAGCACGTATCGATCCGCAGATATTTTATGACGATTGTCAAAAAGAGTCCAAAGGAAATGTGCTTTCAGATTGAACTAGTGCATTACAAAGAATAATACAATGTTATTTGCAAACTTATTGTCCATGCAAGGAGCATGCGCTTGCTATTAATTTTTATCGAAGCCATTGCTACTCACCAAAAGTCTTAATTTTTTAAATCATGGATTCTAAAGGAATTAGTTTAAAGACGCAGACTTCAAGCTGTGGAAACGGGGCTTTATTAGAACAACTGTTATATTTTTAAGAATACTTGTGCTTGGATGCGCATTAGGAAGTTATTAAATACAAAACAATACTCCTATCATTGTCATGGAAACATGCGTATTGTTATCTTGTACATTCAGAAATGATTTAAGTAATAAATAAAGGGGATTGTAATAGTTCATACCGTAGACAACCGTGACTTAAGGAAGCGTAAATCCGCTTTCAGAATAAGGACACCAAAGAAATTGTCTTTCAATAAAGTGCTTATATATTGGATACGAAGGTGAAGTCTTTGCTCTATTTTTAAAATTAATGCAAACCAAATTTTACCAAATTTTGCTCGCAGTTAGCAGAGCGAGTCCTTCTACATGCAAATTTTTGTATCTCCAGAAGTTATAAAAGCTTTTGTTATCTTTAATAAAATTGTGCATTATTTGTGAAAACGTAGGTGCTACTGGTTCAAGGCAATCTATTTCTAAAATGCAAAGTATGCGATTAGATTGTTTTGCCGTCAGGAATCAAGGTCAAATAGCTTCGCTTTATATGATGATTAATTATCTTAACTTCAATTTCTCACATGTACTTAACCCCTTTAAAAAGCTAAATGCTAGACAATAAGGTAATAGCTGGTATCTCACTTTTGTAATACAGTGCAGAGTAGTACATATTTCTTCATTAGTACACATTTTCTTCCTCGGATAAATGATTTTTACTATTTGTACTCTGCTCTATGGTACTCTTAAACCTCTGTGGTACAGAGGATAAGACGAGAATTCTGCATGGCAGTAGTTACGAAGTACAAGAAAATGCCTTTGATGAGCCCACTATCAATAAAGGCTCTCCTCTTTGTGCATCCCGTAACCCTGGCATTGGAATACGCTACACTTAAGCCAAATTATTTCAAAGACGGCTGTTGTTGTCCACTATGCTTAATTTGCGTTTTCTGCCTTTTGTAAAACGGTTTGTATTCATCAAGACAAGATCTTAGAATCTTACAAGATATAAAAGGGGAATGCAAAGAATATTCAAATGTTGATGTAGTCACCACAATGTTGGAAAGAGCATACCGCTTCTCTAACAGTTGTCTGCATTTCACTGAAGGATGTGAGCACCTCAGAGGTGTGTTCCTTATTCTTAAGTCCCCAGTCCATATGATTGACCTAACCATATTTTTGATACTATTACACATGGTGTCTAATAACAGCATTCAAAAGAAGTGAGAAACTTGACACTGCAAAATCGCTCGTTTATGAGACATGTTAAAAATCGTTTTTCCTTTTAAGGAAGTAAATGAAATTTAGTCTGGTGTCACACAATGTTTCGTAATCAACTAAAAAGGAACTGAAACGGAGATTATTACCAATCAATGTGGTACAACCAATAAAAATGAAAGATCAGAATAACCCTTTTTACAGTATGGCGACTTTACTGATACTAACTAGCATCTATTGAATTGCTTCTTTCATCTTCCATTTTGTTCTGTCATCTTTTCCCCCTATTTACTTCATTAACACCATTTATTATGTAACTTTCGGCAATTGACTAGTCCAAGGCAATTCATTTTAGCATTTCGTCTCAATTCTGAATTACTGCAATTTACTGATAGTCGGATTGCCTGTGTATTTACAAAATGACATGTTTACATTTCTAAAAGGGCTGTATTCATTATTCATTAAATTTTGTTCATGATTGCAGCTTATATATTGTCAAATTTTAGTGATTTGTACAGATTGACAACCCGGGAAACATAGCAGAGCTTTCTTGTGTGTAAAGAAACCGATATTTCGTGTGTGACAAAAATGACAAAAGATGTTTAGGAAAATGTCTCTGTTAAAACATAACAAACAAGTATATTTGCAATCGGATGCTATCCGTCATCGGATGCCATTCCCGTTCATACAGCTTGCAACCTACCATAACACTATGAAACTCCGTTTGTTGGGTTAGAGATAATTGTAGATCTCACTACTACATCTCGTTATGTTGTAGTCGTATCGTAGGCTTCTTAAGGCCACTGAATAATGTCCACAAGAGGAAATGCAACCGTTTTGTAAACGCAAGCAAAGTTTATGACGGACGCCAATACTCAGACAAAATGTTGTACACTACAATCTATGTAGTCTGCTTCATTATACTCTATAGCATAGTTGTTCTTTGTGATTTTACTGCAAGACGAAATTCAATATCGTCTTTTTCACAAGTGTAATGTGTTACTGAATAAAAGATGTTCCTTCGCGGAATGAACAAGGTTAAAAAGAAGCCGACTCCTTAAAATGTCATATAACGAAAGCAGCGATGGATGGCAGGTCAACTGGCAGAATCTGATTTTAATTTGAATATAAATGCTAAGACGAGATAATGCGCCAAATCGATTGCAGCCTCCGTAACTTTATGCTTAAGTACATTGATAACTTTTTGTCAGAAAACTGAATCATTAACAATTTGCAATTTGCTTTTAAAGCTCATTTGGCATTGATGCTGGAAAAAAGAAAAAACAAATGTTTTTTGTCGGACGATTTTTGTAGGGATCAAAAGAATTCTTTAGCACAAAAGAATTTCAACTTCACGCTTGCATACCTTGCCAAAGAAATCGTGTCCAATCCGGTATTGAAATACATCACAGGTCCTGCATTTCCCTTCGGCAGAAATTGTTTAAAACTGCAATTCTTCTTTTGTAACGTATTTTGGGAAGCAAGGATATGCATCATGTCTTTCCAGCAACAAAGAATGAGAAAAAAATGAACAAAATTTGAAAGAAAGAACAAAGGAACGCAGTGACAAGAAATGCGTCAAGCATGCCGTGTTAACGTGGTTATCGACCTACGTAAACTAAACATATACAATGATAAAGTGCAAATGCCAATATTCCAACTGCCTCAGGGACAAATCACAGATATGTTGGCGACCTACGCTGGATTTCAATTTCTGTACATATGAGCTATAATGGACTTGTAATAAAAGAAGAGAATAAAAAGATATAATCAGTTTTTTCATTTTATTCTTTTGAATGTTGCCTTATTGAGTTCATCGATAAGAAAAAGTTTCATGAAGCCGTATCTGTTAATCCTTTCCGTTTTAAGACAATTGAAGTAGGTTACTTTAGTGGACTTTCTATGTTCTATAATTTAAGAGTAATTAAATTGTATTTAAAACGCCTATGGCATAATAAAGTTTGAAGACATAGTCTAAAAGCCTAGACGACGATTAAGTGCTCAAAACAACAGTGAAATGATTTTTATCTTTCTTGTCTCTTGGCTTTTTACAATATTTCTATTGCATTGTCCTTGATGTGCTGTAAAAGGACCATATCCGATGCTCATTAAGTCAGTCTCTTGTACAATTTGCAGGAAAGATGTCAAATAGTGTTTGTTTCTGTAGGCGGACTTGGAGATGTGCTGTCGATAAGCAGATTAAATGTCTTATTTGAAGCAGAAAAACTACCTTTATGGTACCTTATTCACTTCAGGAACTGAGCAGATATGATGTGAATGTGAAACGAAATAGGAATTTAAAACATTTCGTGGAACGCTTTATCCATAGACAGCCATAAAATTCATAGAAACAGTATTAATAGCAGACAACAGTCTTTAAAGCTTACAAGGCATCATTTAAAGCTTAAATGCTATAATATTTTAGATTTTTTACTTTTCGTTTTTAATGGTTTTGTTATATTTTTAATATTTTAACATTTTTGTTTCTCTAGGCTAAGTTCTCTCTTAAGGTTTCGCTGTGTGGAAATTCATGTTTGAAACAACTGTGGCTATTAGTAATAATTGCCTTAAATTCATTCTCTGACTTGATCGTTTTAGATTGACTGGAATGAAAAAGTTATCATATTTCCGTTTAACAGTTGTGGAAGAAAATTGCTTCAAGTTAAATTTTGGGTTTGGTGTTTTATTTCCAGTTTCTTTGTATATTTATGTAAAGTGCTCAAGAAAGTCAAAAGCCAATTTTATGTTTCTTTTAAAGACATGTTCTGATAAAGGATTGTCATTGGTTTGTTACGTGATCTACGGATTATACCTTAGATCCATCTAAACTTCTCCAAATGTACTCAGGTTATGTTGGCCCAACAGGTAGTTGTGGAACAACGTAAACGACAACACGACGTTGTGGTGTTTATGACAATTGAAAACATAGAAACAAAAATATGAAAGATTTCGATTGCAATTTGTCATTGTGATTAATTAAGTAGTTTAGATAGACAACGGTCAAGCATAACTGTCTTGATACCCGTATATTAAGTCCATATATTTTGTAGTATTTTCAGTGACATTTTCAGTGTCACGTTTCTCTGCCTTTGTTCTAAGCAGGCTTTTCCGTGTCAGCTCGTGACTAACCGTTAATTGCATCCTTTTCAGTAGTATTTACGTTGTAGCCTTTCTTTCATCCTTTTCGGTATTGTACGTGTGTATGTTATCAATGTGTGTACACACCTATATTTTTAAGGTTAGCCATTTCTCTATTTCTGATGAATTTGATTGGTTAATTCCTTGTATGTTCCTTTTCCCATGTCATATATATACAAGACATTTTATTGTAAACTTAATCTACTTTTAAGGGATCAGCTTAAGTGATTCCATGTTCTCTTTACAGGAGTTCATTCTATAGAAAAAAGTTGTATATTTTTTTCGCCCATAGTACTCTGCAGCTACAGAACTCCGTACCAGTCTCCTGCAAAGCGTTTTGTTTGAGATGACGATGCAAATATCGGATGCCAATAAGTCAGCAGGTGATATAGAAACAACATTCCGATGTTTTTTTGACAAGTAAACTTTTATTTTGTTTTAACATTTTTGTTTATTTTAAGAATATGTGTTCCCAACCTTATTAGTCTGGTAGTTGGGTAGTTTTTGCTGTTCAATCACAACATAGCTCAAACCATGATCTGCCTATTTGAGAGCAACACAAGAATCAACTGGTTAGTTTTTGGTTTAATTTGCCGGAAATTTATTATTTCTAGCTACTTTATGTTTTTGTTTCTCGTAACCTCAATTTGAACAAAAAATAAGAGCATTAAGCATTTTGACTCCCGTGGTCAAATTGTTTCCATGATTTACAAACGGTTTAGAGACTAAACTTTTTAAATTTTAGACTCTTAATTAAATTTAATTTTGCTACAAGTATTTGTTGCTGTTTTTTGCACTTAAAGTAGCTCAACGCTTTAGGACCATTCGAAGATAATTCAACAAATGTAATGAATAATGCTAACTTGTGAATCTGTTCTCGAACTTTTGTTCGTTTTTTTAAACAATGGTCTTACCAACGTCTAAACTGCACCATTGACTAACGTTTCAAAAGTTTTACTGCGACACGAGAGTTTAGAATATAATTGAATCTAAAACATGTAATCTTTGATAATATCCGGAAGTTCAAAAGTCGTCATATTGATGTTTCCAGATTTTAACGACCCGTTATAGGCTTCCATTAATATTCCTATGATTATCCCTGTCTATTCATCTTGAAATACACTTTTCGAAAGTACGTTCATGTAAATCCTTTGAGTGCGTCTACTTAAACTTTTGCTGCTACTTTTTTATCTGTAAATTCAAATCTCATAGCAGTGGATTACTTTGAACACTGACATTAACATTGATTGGCTGCCATGATGGAGGTCTGCTCTCTCTAAGTGTTCTCTACTTACGACAATGCTACTCATCACAAGGTCAAATGACCAATACTGGGCAATGAGCTATATCATAATCAGCATAAACGTATCGGAATCTTCCAAAGAAAACATAGAATAGCACTGAATAATTTCACATAATCCCATGCAACGCAAAATGTTATCTATGGTTGGTTTCTTTGATTGAGATAAAGTAAAATGATTTCTCATTTTAATTCAATGAACATGAAAATGTATTTTTCGTGAAATATAGTAAGAAATCATATCAAGTGTAAGTATTGATCAAACATTATCTAGAATGAACTGCAACCAAAATTTAAACAAAGAATTGTAAATTAAACTAGAAACACTCCGAGAGCGCAAACCTCTGCCAACCAGTACTAGTATTCAATTAACAGGGGCTTTCCCCGCGATGATTCCTAGACACTTTCATTATCATTACTAAACAATGTAACTGAGTTATTTCTCACCAACGACATGGAGGTTTCATTACCAACAAAGTGATCAGAATCTAGGAGTTCATTTGGATCATCCCCAAAATGTAAATGGATCTGATTTGGATCAAGACCGATCATTTTCATGAGGATCCGTCCAGTAGTTTTGGCAAATCCTGCTGACAGACAAATAAACGAACGCCGCCGACAACAATACCTCCTTGACGAAGGTAACTATATTAATCGGACTATCATACATTACAAAGTCTAATGTCAACAACACAAAACAATAAATATTTATACTGCATGTAACAACTAAATCATTAAGGATGCCGAAGCTGTAAGGAAAGTAGAGTTTACTATCAAAATAATCTTTTTGATCACCTTGAAAATTTACGACATTGCGCCAAAAATATGCTTTTTTTCGTCTGACACTCTTTAGAGAATGAATACTCAGGTAGGAAAGCACTGACATATGTGAACTCTTTTATAAGAAACATGGAGCCAATCATTAACCAGAACGAAGAAGACAAAGCAAAGTGTTTTTTGATCCTGTCACCCGATCTTTGAGAAGTGCGATCTATATACCAAGCTTCACATCGGCACAAAAATTCATATACTACTAAGATTTTTCGTGTGGTAGGTATGCAATCCTTTTGAATGGATGGCAACATTTTCCTTGTGGTGGAAACAATTCTTGGATTGACAGTAGAGAAACACTTCACTACAGGTTCTTTAATCTGCGTTTCTATGCGGATAGAAACATTACCTGGCCAAGGAAGTTTTAGGCATAAAGGATACTTAAGGCGATTTTCAAGTTTTGTAACACAAAAAGGTTGTACAAAAATCTTTAGTAACGTTTTACAAACTAACAGATATTGATATCAACAAAGAAAGTAAGATAACACGATGTAGTTTCAGGCAGCAAGAAATTTTCACAAGGAGAATCCTAACAGGTGCCTGAAGAATATATGTATTGATCTAATTACTACTTGATGCTCTACAAATATTGTTAACTTAGTAGCTGATAAAACTCTCATACATTTTGGTGGTAAGTTTTGTATCCGACAGTGAAGGAGATTAATATTTCCTATTTTCACTCCGCGTATGTAATGTTTCCAGTCACTGTGTGTATGTCAGAGTGTATGTGTGTCTCTGAGTGTGTCCATTTAGACTCTGATTTTAAACTGCCCTGATCTGGATACTTCATTTTTTGTTTGCAGTCACATCTTTACCATGTCTAGGTCAGATTTGAGTACCAATGTCCTATGGTCAGGGTGAAAGAAACAGCATCCAAAAACGTATAATCTATGCTTTCTAACTTTATTATTTAGCACTTCGACACTAATAACTTCTTCTGATCAACGGGCGGTGAGACTTCGACTCAAAAAGCAGTCTTTTGATAATATTTTTAGAGTAAACTTTATATCGAAGATCAAATATTCCGGTGAGAACAAATACTTGAAGACTTAAACGTCAAAGTCTAAACCGTTAAAACCATTGCCGTCTGTTATCTTCCTTTGGGAACACAAGCGATATTTCCTATTGAGCAATGAACAAGGCATATTATCAAATTCTCCCAGGTCTTATAAGAGTAATTTTGTGTGTTTTCACACAGCGCCTTAGAACGAGGAGTCCTGTTTCTTAGTGCGACGTAATTTGCTTAGTCGCTGGCCTTAAGCTTTAGACCTTTAGGGTACGTCCTCACTCTGATTATTAAAGTAGCTCAATGGCAAAGATTCTCAGAGTGTCTTCATGTGGCACACCAGTGGCAACTGGATAGCTTGCGGCCCCTGGCCATGTATCCGAGTTAACTGGGAAGTGGTTTTCCAAAGAGGTGCAGTGCGCAGGCCCAGCGGCGTATGGGCAAGTCCTGAAACTCACAATTCAACCAACTGCTGCCTTGCAAGTAAACCTTCTTTAAACTAGGGTTAGGAGAGAAGAATTGTGATGTCAAATCGCAGGCTCGTCTTGTCCTCCTGTCAGTACCCGAAAGAATCCCAACTATTAGTAAATAGTTTGTTAATCTAGCAGCAGGGAATGGAAGCAGTTGCAAAGGGAGAGTAAACGCATTCCTTCTAGGTTTACAGTAGCAAACTCGGCGAGCAAATGATCTTTAAGGACAACGGTTTGTGAGAGCAGCCAGTTAGATCACCACTCACACTCCGAGCAGTGCTGTTGCCCTTATGTGTACCCCCTGTTAAGTTCAATGCGAGCCCAAAGAGATTTTAGTCGAAGCAAGACGCTATAAACCTTACACACTGGGTAATGTGAGTGAAGACCAAGCGAAGAAAGAGAGAAGTCCTTCGATGATGGAAAAGTAGTGACAGTTGTATGTTTGAAAACCTGAGAGCTACTAGCATGAAGTACACATGTAGGCGGTCTTCACATGGTGGTCGTAAACTAACTGATGGGGTGACACCAGTCTGGTATAGCTGCGTGGATGATCGCGCAGCCTTCATCAAGGATGTCATAGCCTGCCACTTGCCACGGAGACCTCTATAAAACTGGGGTAAAGAAAGCTCCCTGAAATGCACACTTGTTGGCCACCCGCGGTCATCAGGCTTTCATACTAGGGTAAGAGCATGAAGAAATACATCCCCACTGTGTCATATTGTATTATCAGAGTTATGGATGAATCCAATGATAGACCCGTGCGCATAGCCATCATAATGCATCTCCATCACAAAGGAAATCCTGCTCTACCGAAAACTAAGCCAGGCGACAAAGAAGACGCATGATCTCGTCACTTTAGACTTGGATCGTGGATAGACTAATGAAAGTGCGGCTACCATTGGCTTCAACGAGTGGCTATCCATGGTAAATGCTCATACTAAATCCTACACAGATGATGAAAAGGAGGCTTCCAATGAGGCATTGACTGTTGTTATGTACACAATCACCGCTTCTAAGAAACTGCTTGTCTTCCGGGATTTCAACGCTAGAGTGGTAAACAACTGCACCACTTGTGATGTTAAAGAAATATTTGGTAATGACAGGTCAACTCAAAAAGAAAGCAGTTCATTAATCTCGAGAACCAACACCAGCTAATGACTGCCAACACCATGCTTAAACAGCATGTCAACAATTATTTTATCTGGAGACATCCAAGGTACTAGCAGTATCATCTACTAGATTGTGTGTTTGACCAGGAAAACAGATGCATAAGATTTTCTTGCTATCATGATGCTTGAATTAGAATGCTCAATCGATCACTACCTCCTCTAGTCTCAGTGCAGGTTTCAGGTGACTACTGCATGTAAGCCTCGTTGTAGGGCCTCAAAAATTCTTGATGTAGCCACGCTTCATTTACAAACTGTCACTGATTCACTAGGCTTAACAGTGGAAACTGCCCTATGTGATGTGGTAGTGCCAGACCCTGAAGATGTTGTTGTTGAAGTATGGATTTATTTCAAGGCATCCATGCTGCAAGCTGCTTTAAAATCCTTAAAGCCTGGTTCACACTTGTCGTGATTTGCGTAAGAATTGTGGGAGTCGGCGACTATCTAATTTCTTGTACGTTTTAGGACAAATGTGAACGTGTTTTCATAAGCCATCTCCGAGATCACCGACTTCTCTGACAAATATATATGAGTTCTATTTGAAAAAATCAAGTCCCCAGCTTCCACTATTCTGACGTGAATTACGACAACTGTGAACGCTGTGCCGGATAGTCACCGACTTCAGTGTTTCTTTCGCTGCTAATATGTCAGTTGCCAAGCCACTACATCCTACATCAAGTACAGATTATAAATGGTATAAAGAATTATGCATAAACATGGCCTAAATATTTGCAAAAATTTTCCCTGTTGATTGTTCTCAGGTTGTTAAACAATGTATGCAGTTGCCCATGGTTCTTTCTGTCCTTCAGATGAGATCGTACGCCAAATCACTGTTTTCTTTTCCTTTATGTGTTTATTTATGCTCAGGGCTATCTGCAATTGCATGATTCCAATTTGCATCAGAGGTCTCTGTTGCTGGAGACCTCTGCGAGTCGTTTTCCATACATGATGCAAAATAAGGGTATGCTCTTGCTCCAATGTCATTCATGGGGTATACGACACACTAGAACTAAATGACAGCTTTTTAACCTCAAAAGTTTAAAAGCTTTGAGTACAGAGAAATGCAAGCCAATTTGCACGTGTGGCAAGGGACTTTAGGCCGCAAATAAACACAAGCAAAACCGAGCTGTTCATTTAAGGGAGCAATCTTCAAGACATTCAGTTTTAGCCTGATGTCAACATAAAGGGGGAATCCCTTAAACAGATGTGATTTCTCTAAATACTTAGGCAGCACTATTATAAACACAAGCTCATCAGACATTGAACTAGACAAACGAATCCAAGGTTTTTGGGTTGCAACAGAATCGCCTGTCGTCTCAATGTGGTATTATACTGAGAACCATGATCATTATGCACAACACTGTTGCTCTACAGTCTCTTCTGTATGCCACGGATCGACTGATCCTATACAAGCATCAAATTAGGAATCTAACTGCACTACAGCTGCGGTACCTGCATCAAATTACGTGAATCCAATGAAAGGACAAAATCCCACATACAGAAGAGTTTGCAGTAAGTAGACCCAGTGAGTGTGGAGTCCCTCATAAAGTCTTCACAACTTTGCCGGAATGAACATGCGAGGAGTATGTCTAATGAGAGGCTCCCAAAGGATGACAAACGTTAAGGTATAGAGATGTTTTAAAGCGATGCTCGGAAGGAATTGGTAGCTGATAGAAAGATACGACGGATAATTGTGCATCAGGCAATCAAACCTATTGAGTACAGAAGATGCGATCAGTCCAAAAGAGCTAACAACGGACGAAGTAATAGTTCCACCATCTCTGCTCAATGCCGAAAGTGCAGGAAGGTTTACCGCAAACCAGCGAGACTAACGGCTCAACGAAGAGCGCACAAATGATGACCAACGCAGTTTCAAGTGGTCTCAAACATGATCCATAAAATAGTCACATTGTACGTTGTCATGAACTACAGTGTACTTACAAACTGTAGTTATATGGTGGTTGTTCTGGCCAAAATGGGATGCTACTGGTGAATCAAGATAGTGGAGTAGTTCTCTCAGGTGTTCACAGAAGTTCTTGAAAAATTCGCCCTCCGCTACACCTGGATATAAAACATCATATTTGGTGCACTTAATGATCTACACTAAGTTTATCATGGTACATCAATCCTGAAATCCTTGAAAAGGAGTAGAGGTTTAAGAAAGTTGATTTGGTCATTGAGATAGCACAGAAGAATGCTGTTCTAAGGTAATTAACTGATAGAAAAATTACTTCCCTAGACGCATTAATGATATCAGGCGAAGTTAGTCACCTTACCAACAAAATAAAGGTCATAAATTAATTCAATCCAACGCAACTCATGTTCGTTCAACCTTCTCAAAGATCTCTTTCTAATATTCATAGATAGTTAGCCTCGCAGGTAAATTGGTCAGGAAGACCATTAGTGAAGGAAAGAAAGATAATAAAACTTATGGCCGAACCCTTGGCGACACCAGCATTAATATTCTATCCATCAAAAAATAACCATCTGAAAATGACTTTCGCGGTCGAATAAAAATGAGTCTGTGATCTTGAACTGTAGACAATTCGTTCTTACAAAAGTCCCAGCATTCAGTGCTCTAATCAGAAAACAAAGCCACTGGAACTGCTAATGCCACTTTGAACCTTAATTTAAGTAATATGACGAGCATTGAAGCCATCGAGATCAAAGGTGTTGGCAGAAGAATGTACAAAAAGAGCCCAATCACCGCTCCTAGAGAAAGAATTTATAGCAGAAACATTTTGAGAGGATAGTTATCGTCTACAGAATTATTTTGATAGAGAATCATATAAGGAGGCGTAATGTAGTAAAAGCTTGCTATATCTGGGTTCATATGTGTTCCTTACTAAGTAAATATAGCAATAAAATGTTATAAAAATCACAATTGAAAAGTTTTGAACGAAATTTACTAATTCAGGTGGTATTAGGCGTTATTCTCTATCATCCTTTAAATAAGATCAAAAGAGACACTTGAGATGTGAATCTGCTTTTCTTTTATGGGTACTAGATGCTTCATGTGTAATTGCTAGTGATACTCAAGGAGCACCGTGGCACACGTGTCTCAGCTACCTCCTTTGTCATATACCTCACATTTCGTCAACGCCACAGTCTACAACTGGTAGAATGTTATCAGCATCACCATATCTCCTCTTTGCCATTTCTAATGCTGTGACATACAGGTGCAGTCAACTTTCTCAGTCAGTTCCAATCTAGCTTATTTTTCCTCTCTTTCTTTTTTTCCATTGTAAGATTAGTCCAGGTATACTTTCAAACGAACGTATTGTTTTGAAAATTTGCGACATTGCGCTAAAATCATACTTAAAAGCTTTTTTCGTCTGACACTCCTCAGAGTATGAAACGT
>JANTCA010015543.1:0-25554 GCA_024741275.1 Chironex yamaguchii | reverse complement strand
ATAGATAGATAGATAGATAGATAGATAGATAGATAGACAGACAGACAGACAGACAGACAGATAGATAGATAGATAGAAACATTTTCACTCATGTACTCTTTAACATATTCGTCAGTCATTCATTCAGTCATTCAGTCAGTCAGTCAGTCAGTCAGTCATCCATCCATCCATCCATCCATCCATCCATCAATCCATCCATCTATCCATCCATCCATTTATTATTCATTAATTCAATCATCAGTTCAATAACTCATCCATCTCTCCATTCATTCATTCATTCATTCATTCATTCATTCATTTACTCAATCACCCATTTACTTCCCCGCGTGTGAGGTAATATATGACTAAAGATAAATGTATCATGTTTGATAACAATACAAGGAACTTTAAAATATTTATTATCAATACGGATAAAAATAAATACATTTTACAGATGCAGGTAACTATACAGCAAAAATATGTTCTCTTATAAAACATAAATCGGGAGACTAGGCAACACCCACACACGAATGTCTTAACTTGTACCTACACAGCCAATATTGAGTATGATACCGTCGAGTAAAAGTATCACTCAAGTCTCTAGGAAGTAAATAAACTTACAAAACATGTGTCTGAGAAACATTCTACCCCCAGAAATAGGGAACAATTCACAGACCTTCTGCATTACTGTACAATTCACAGGTAAGGTGAACTAAAGCTTCTGACCCACAGTTAACAACAAGATTTGTTACCACGTATCATTGGAAGTTCGGGGTATGGAGCAAAGAGACCTGGCGTAATAGCTGAATGTATGTCACTAGCAGTAAGTCAATCATGACATCCGATCTGACTCAGAAAGTAAAACATTGCAAGACTTAATGACGCCTGGAGTACACCTCGCTTCCTGATGATGCAATTAAAATGGCGTTACATTTTGTTATCCAAAGATACATTTGTAATCATTACCTCCACTAGGTGGTTATGTTTTTGTTAGGATTTGTTTGAAATATCACAAAAACTTATGGATGAATTTTGACGAAATTTTCAGGACGTATCCGACCTGGAATAAGGAACAATTGATTAATTTTTGAGGATGATCCTAGAGAACTCCTGGATTCTGGATCACTTTTTCGGCAATAAAATCTTGATAGTACAAGTGCAGGATAACCCAATTAATGATATCCTCGTGAAAGTTACTAGCAAGGAGATCATCGCGGGGAAAGCCCCTGTTGTTTCAATAATAATACTGACTTGACGGAGGTTTGCGCTCTCGGAGTGTTTCTAGTTACGACATTTATAGCTATTTAGCCAATGAATATTGAGGAAAACTAGCTATTTACTTGATATGCCCTACGTATCTGCCTTGTACAACCTCGCTAACCGCACACTGAGCAATCCAGTGTTTGGCGATTTTAGGGAATATTTAGAATCAACGGCTGACGTTGGCCTCCTAACACGAAAAGAAACAAAGAAAGAACCAAAGTTTACAGTTTTATAAAGTCTATAAAGCGAAACCTCTAAGGAGGCGCATACATACCTAACTACACTCAAGTCATTCAATGCAAAAGATCACAACCATATCAATCATGTCAATCATATGTCAATCAATTTGATTGATGATAACAACTAGAGGTATAGTCATTAAGAGGTATAGATGTTGGTGGTAACAGTAGTAGTAATTTTCGACAAGACTCAGTTTCGTGGGATTCACTTGAGAGCCAATTCCCATCGGATATGACTTTGCAAGGCAAGTTTTAACTTTCTTCTGGGTTTAGGCGACTATTGTAAGTGTTGACCTGATGATGTTTATACTACCTCTTACCGTAGTAAGTTCTGAAGTCTTTGGGTTGATGTAGTAGTAGTAGTAGTAGTAGTAGTAGTAGTAGTAATAGTAGTAGTAGTAGTAGCAGTAGTAGTAGTAGTAGTAGTAGTAGTACTAGTAGTATTAGTGTTATTCGTAGTAGAAGGAGAGAAATTAGAGGAGTTGGAGAAAAATGGGGGTCATAGGTAGCAGTATAAGCTTATTTTGGATTGTTGGATATGCCCAGGTAGCCAATTATGAGGGAACGTATGTTTTTGCAAAATGTTAAGTTTCGAAGCTTGCGGTTTTTTATGATTGACTGAATATTGACAGGGTGAGTCTGATAAACGCTTTTTATGAGAAGGCAGGGAACCCTGTGTTTGATTTTAATAGTTTCGCAGTTCATTCATTTGATGAACCGTTCCCCTCATGAGCAAATGGAAAAATCCATTTTCGTGATGGCGAGCTTGTCACTAGCATGTGGTTTTCTCGTTAAAGCAGCTGATCTAGGACACTGCACTGTTTCCAAGTCATGAAAAATTCTGTTTTTATTTTGACTAGATCTTATAAGCCGATTAAGCTCCTGTCTACGTAATTGATATATTTTGTTATTTCTCTGAGAAATATGGCGAGAGAGGTCGGGGGGTTGCACCTATTGATACTAAAGTGTCACTAGAGAACAATGTTCTAACGTGCTAAGGATTGATGGCTTACAAGCACATCGTTCCTTAAGATCCCTTACCTCTTAGACTACCTATTGGTTGTAATAATTAAGTAAGTAAGGTGCTAAAGTGTAATATGCCTTTGCAATTAAACAATTAAATATGACTGACCATAGTCATTCTTATGTAATCCTATAGCAGGTACAATTTGGGCCTTTCATGATGAATGGGCGCAAAATTTGCGGTATTTTTCTAATTTGACATAAAGAAATACACTACGGATGTAACGACTTGGACTTGACAGCTTGCGTTAATCACTAGGAACCTTAAAAATATGCATCCTAAAGGGTATTTTTAACAGTACAGAGATACTGCCCAACTGAGGGGGCACTTGTCTTACCTATGCTTTAAAAATGGGCACTTTGTTAGGAAAAAGGGGAAGTACATGTCCCAGGAGCCTGTTTGCTGTCTCTTAGCTTGCTATTATTTTACCAGGACGATGCTAAAGTGCAGACTTAGAGATGAAATGTAGAATATTTTTTTTATAAAATTTATGATTTTTCTAGTGGTCTTTCGATGTTTGTAGTTTTAAATTCTCAATGGATACGTTAAGACCATTGAATAAAAGCGTTGTTCAATATTCGCTTTCTCTTGACCAATCCCTAAGTTTGTACTCTGGTGCTGTCCGGAGACCTAGTATAGCTTTGACGTGAAGAAAACAGGGAAACTTTATGATTTGGCAGGTGTTATAACAGTCGAAAAGGAAACAGCTTGAAACTAGGCTTAAGTAGCATGTACTTCGACAAAGAAGGTTTAGTGTTCCTTACACGGTAATTTTCCTTTGCGGAGATACCGTTGTAGTATAAACATTACAAACTGCTATGCTGTTTTGTCCACCTTCTTTTATTTTAGCTCAGTATTGATTTTAAATCAACGTAGTATGAATTTAAATGTATAAACTTTGACTTTATTGTTCGAGTTTTGTTCACTGAGTTTCAACTGCGTTGATTCTCATGGAAAACAGATGTCAGAAGCCGTGATTGACAGGATTAGATTACAATTCAGGTTAGCGTTGAATATGAGCCATGACAACACGGACATATTTTCGTATTTTTGAGATTATGTTAAGCACTGTAGAACTTTCTCTCTACAATGGTCAACGGGAAACATTAGCAGAGCGCAGACGTTTGCCAAAAAACGTCAGTTTTCCCTATTTCACATTTTGATTTGCGCCAAAATATAGTCCATATTTACGTTATCTATTGCTGTTACAAAAATGTGTGGGTGGGAAACACATATCGTATTCTTGCCATTGCTACTTCTTGGTTGGTGTTTTTTATCGTCTATATTGTAGTTTCTTGCGGTAATCAAAATTTCAAAATTCTTGCATTAATCAACATTTCAAAATTCTTGCATTAATCAAAATTTCAAAATTTTTGCAGTAATCAAAATTTCAAAATTCTTGCAGTAATCAACATTTCAAAATTCTTGCAGTAATCGAAATTTCAAAAGTACTCCAATTTTCTATGTCTGGCTGATAGTATTCGGAATGTTGAAAGGATCCAGATCAATCATTAATATCTTGAAGACACGCTTTGAAACAGTTCTTATTTTAACCAATTACAAATATCATTTACCGTAGATTTACTTACGCAAATGCCAAAAACACACCCATCCTTCAGTTTTAGAGAATCCTATAAAAATTCCTGAACCAAGGCGGTGATCCAGCTCATCCCTAAAATCTGATTAGTTGTTTGGAGATCCATTTTGGATATTCTGTGAAAATTTTATGAATAAAAATTCTATTTAAAATTGATATCTATACTTTTTTAATTACTTTGCTAACAGACTCACCGATAAATCAATGAACGCGGGCAAAAACAGTCATTTTAACTTGCATTCAAAATAACAAAATTTTATCTCACTACGTCAAGCTAACATTACAGTAGTTGCAAAATAGATTGAGAATATTCCAACTTTATATGTAATCTTAAACAACTGATTCTCCTTCTTAAATGTGACTGGCGTGGTTTTTTTAAATATTACTTCGATAATTACTTGCCTGGGCTTCAGTCTCTGTGGGCAGGGGAAATTGCTCCCCCAAATTTTTTTCTCAAAGTGAACGTTTTCAAAACTCTTCTGCTAACAATTGTCAACTATAAATATTGAATTTTGTATCATGTAATTCCTTACCAACCGCGTGCCAACGTTTCCTGTGGGTTAGCTGGTTTCTACGTTCTGTTTTGCAACATTGCTTTGGGCTTAAGCATTACGACATGGAGGGGTAACTCACGAACCTAGTTTTCGGCAGACGTGCCCCACCCCTCTCTCTCTCTTATTTTTGAAAGACCGACTACGGCCCTGATGTCTCAAGTTACCCTTGGTATAGACTTGGGTTTCGCAATACCAGACGTTCGTTATTGTCTTGTGTAATGTGTACACGGATAAAACATAACTTATGGAATAGTATCTTTGAGTTTGAGCGGTCTGGGCCGAGGAGTCGTTGTAACTTACTACATTTTCAGTGTTTTGTATTGTTTTATTAGATCGTAATATCATTGCCTTTTCATGACAATGGGATTACTTTGATGCCTTGTCATATATGATATTAACAGCTGCTGGTTGCAATGTCAGCGTATCTGTCCTACGTTTAAGTTAAACGCTGGAGCAAGATCCGCTTTGAGCGTGTAACATTCAAATTATTTTTCTGTTGGCAGCTGTGAAATGACGACAGATGTTCTCCTCAAGAACTGAACCACACCTTAAGTATTTCTGTATTTCTTCGGAGATAATATGTACTAAAATGAGAACAGAATGGTCGGGTCTTTAAAAAGTTTGGTTAAATATTCTTTACATCTCCGGACAACTAACTTAATTTAAACAGACACGACCTTTCGTCAACTTAAAGTAACACCGTTAAGGATCAGATTGATATACAGTAATTTTGTTGAAAATTGTTGCTTATTTAAGACGTCATCAGAAACTATAATTATTCTGCTCTGTTCTTTATCAAGATAGTTGCAAGACGAGATGAAGGCGTCTTAACATTATGCTGAATAAATTGGTACTAAGAAAGGACATGGAGACGACCCCAAAACTTCAGCATAATATGCTGGTAAAGATCAAATTAAACAGATATATACCCACTAGTCTCTTATAGCTTCTGTTCAACTCCGTTTGCTTTTCTACGCCCTTATAGCATCTAGTTCACAGTATTTAACACCAGGGAATGACGTCCCCTAAGGGATCAGTCTCGCATTTCCGTTACCTTAGAGAGGTGACAACATATCAATTGCTTTTACGTATCAATTGTGTAAGTGTAGTTTTCCACTAAATTATTAAGACTTGACCTGTTCAGAGGATATACCAGAATGATAATTCTTTAGAGGTTTGGTCACCATAGCAAGAAAACCATGTTTTGGATTCAAGGTCACTCTCTTCCTCTTCTCTACCAGTTGCCACCATGACATGAGCTTCTGAATTGTCTAAATTAGTTATTTATACTCACATGATTCCCCGATCAGCACATTTATAAATGTCTCTGTTTGCTTGGTTTGTGGTTGCTGACTGGCGTTGTGTTTAGCAATTAAGGCTCTTCATGTACTGTTTAAGGTCGTTTAGCTTTCCTTCATGTTTGATTTTCTTTTCGTTTTATTTAATTTATTATACTTTACCTTCCCACTTCGAATCCGCTCGGCTTTTGTTTTGCGCTGTTTTGAGTTCTTGTTGTCAACTTGTTCAAGTTCATTTCTAAGTCTTTCTTTTTCAAATGATTTTGCTTGCTATTAAAAATACGTGTGTATTCAGCAATTAAAGTCATCATTAAGTTTAAAAGGATTGACGAGTCAATTTGTTTTACACGCTTTGTGTATAAGGAACCTACCACCATCCATAGTTCTAAAGTTCCTTATTTTAGGACCCGTTTTGAAACATTTTAGTACTAAAAGTTCCTTAAAAGTTCCTTAATTTTAACTTGACATTTAGTGACCAAAGATTGTTTTGTGATTTATTTCACGAATCAATCGCTGAATTGTCAGAATATTCAGAACAGTGAAGAAACAACAAGAAAAGACAAACGTGACGTTTTCTAATTATATCACACAACCGTTCTCCGAGTCGAATTCTACATCTAACTCTCAGTCAAAAATTGCACAGATAAGTGATCTCACTGTGACTGTAAATGGCAACATATGTGTGAATCTCAGTTATTCGCGGTGATAAAATTCTTAAAATTTGAAAAGTTTCTTAGGGATTTTGTCTTTAGTAGTATTAGTTCTTTAAATTTTTGGAACTTATACATGTAGGTTCCTTATGAAGAGTTTCTTTATAAATAAGCGTGTAACTCTTACAGTACGTGAAAAGCAAATAAGTTTTCAGTTCTATGGAAAAATAAAAATAAAATTTGGAATAAAGCATTTTTCTTTTGTAGAAAATCATCAAGCCGAAGTGGAATTGCCATATTTATTGACAAAAGTTGAGCGCAGTCAAAGCGAGCGTAAGCGATATCTCCGTTCACTTGAAAAATTAGGACGACAATTAGAGGCAATCCGAGTGCCCAAATCTCCCCCAAGCCAGTATTATTATCCAACTAACAGGGGTTTTTTCCCGTGATGAGTTCCTAGTCTGTTGCACATGTGGCCCTTGAGTTCAGTAGATTGCTTGTGCAATGAATTGACTTAAGTTCGCAACTTCTGGCCTTCAAGGTGGGTGAGGGGCACTTTGCTTGTTAATCCCTTAATGATAAGAGTAGAAAAGGATCTCATTGTCTTCTTATTTATAATTACATTATCTTTCACTAGCACTATGAAGGTTTCATTCCCGGATCCATAGAGTGATCCGGATGGCCACCAAAAATTAATTATCTTTTAGTTAGCCCAATTCTGACTTATCCTGAAAATTCAGTCCAAATCTTTCCATAACAAACGCCGCACACCAGAAAAACATAATATTGGGTTGGCAAAGGTTTGCGCTCTCGGGGTGCTTGTAGGTCTATGTTTTACTTATAGAAAATAAAATTATCTCATAGTATAAATGCAGTAGAAAAATAGAATATGACATTAAATTCTAATAATGCCATGCAAACTGAATCGAAATGAGAATAAGGGCCCGTTAAAAAATGACGTCAGGCACCAAGGGGGGAGGGGGTAGACCAATAGACAAGGGGGTCATTCCTTTTTTGTGACAATGCGTGACACGGGGAAGGGGAGTCTAAATATGCCAAACTTTGCGTGACGTCATATTTGAACGGCCACTAACTTAGATATGTATGGTAAGCTTTTATAAGAGGACAAGTTTGCAATAAAATAGACAGCAACATTAACATCTTTCGCATTCTGTTAAATTTGGCTTTGGAAATAAAGAATTGCGAGTCCATGATTGAGAAAACGAAACAAGAACTCAGTAACGTGGAGTGTCATACACGTTGTTATAGAAGAACCTCTTATAATTAATTTTAACATTTAGTCCTTGCTTAAAGGGTTAATAGTCAAATAGTTCCGTTAATAGTCTCGATATTACAAGGGAATACGAAAATATTGCATTTGAGAGCAAAAAATTCCAAAATATCATTAGTTTTGGTCACAATCTAAGCAATGTCGAGAGTAGTTGCACTGTTCGTAAATTATCAGTTTCAATAGCCATAAGGTCCACCAGGTTCAAATGCGCAAATCAATGAAATTTCTTACAATACCCCTGAAAGTACTTTCATCTAACCTTGAGCTTTACTAGTGACTTTGATCATGTTTGGAATAAAACAAATCAGATAGCGGGTTAGAAAAATTAATGAAAATGTAAGTTCGTACCAAGAAAGTCACTGTTTCCAATAAACTATTAAAACCCCACGCTATTTAGTTAAAGTTACATATCTGGGAGAAAAGTACGATAGTCACAAGTCATTCAACATCACTCCGGAGTGAGGTACCTCTGTTTACTTTCCATGTTTAACCTCCTTTTCGTCCCGTTTACGCCCTTTTTTACGGCAGAAAAAGGTGTGAGACATTTTCATGACAAAAAGGTATGGCATGATCGCAGTTGCTTGATATATTAGGATAGGGTCTTACTTCTTGTGTTATCTTCTCAACGGAAACATCTGAAATTAAGCTACATTGTTTAAGGATTTTATTAGCTATGTTACATAAAGGCTGGTCCTTGCTTAAAACTAAGAGTGTTCGGAAAGCGCAGACCGACGCCAAGCAGCTCAGTTTTCTTCTATATTTAAATTTTCGTGAAAAACAATACTCTATACGTATTCAATATGGGTTACTAAAAATGTCGCTATTTAATAAATCTGTGCAAAAGGAATACATATCTGATTTCTCAGTATTTTGTCTATATTTTAGTTGGCGTTTGTTGCGTGTCTACACATTGATTTGTTTCCCTATAGTGACCAAAATTCCACATATCTTCTATTTTTCTTGTAGTGGATCATAGTGTTCGAAAATTATCCAGGATCTAATTTATTCTTTGATATCTTCTAGAACGTGTTGGAAACATGTTCTGTATTTTTTATCCAAGTCCTCAGAGCATTTATTGTTGAATTACATGGCTACATCTTAAAAACAGCCCTGTCTCTCATTATGAAGAATCCTTTCAAAATTTCTTTAGATCAGAAGGCAATCAAGATCACCCCAAAACATAACCACCTGATAGGAGATCCATTTTCGTTTGAAATTATCTGTTTATTTTATCCAAATCCGTCTATTATCCGGCGGAGGTAATAAGACTTGCTTCATCCGCAGTATAAAGTGTCAGAATCTGTGCATGTTTGTAAAATAGTGAGAAATGACAAGTTGATATTAACGTGGTCGCCTGCTTTGACCATTATACTATCAATTGATGTAAGCTATTGCAAATGAGTGTGTTCCCACGGTGCATTAGAGACAATTGGATGCTAATGTGTGTTATGGAAGAGAAAATGCGGAGCTTTTTGGACATAAGCTAAAAGGTGATTAGGTGGTAACAGAATGTCTTAATGATATGATGGCTGAAATGAGATCACCTGAAAGGCAGACACATCCACTAAATCAAGGCAGAGTAACAAAAATGATAAGGGAATATTCTGTATAACATGTGGGGATCAACTCATAACGTCTATGCAAATTTATATTTGTCTGAACTCTAGCCAAATGGAGCAAATTTTCTGTCACAAGCATGCATAAAATCAAGCCCAAAATAGTGTATGAGATATTATCTATGCCTAAGAAGAAGATACTGCATGATAGAAATTTACAAAGCAACTGTGAAATCCATAGTTTTGCTTTTCGCCAATGTCGATGTTGGCAGAATCACGTGCTTTGTTTTGTTTCTTTTTCATTTCTTTTTTTGTGATTGCCTAGTTTCGATACATGTTTCGTATAAAAAGTTGCCATATATCTGTACTTTCCTTTCTGACGATTCACACTCTGAAGAGTATCAGACGAAAAAAGGTTTTATGTATGTTTTCAGCGCAATGTCGCACATTTTCAAGGCGATTTTCAAGTTTTGTACCACAAAATAATCTTTTGAAAACTGAGTTACTGACGAAAACATTCAGAAACTCCTTTTCAGGTAGAATCTTGTCTTGTATAATCTTATAAATTCCGTGCACAGTCGGCAGCCCATCAAAAACCCACGGTAGGCTATGTTAGAGGCATTAGCCATAGCCCGTAAAATGGAATGAAGTTTAATATTAAATTTAAGACAAAGACTTTATGAACAGTGACTCATCTGTCGTAACTCAATGCATATTCTAGACTACCTATGAGCACGTGACCTGTATTAGCCAATCAGTTAATTTTTCATTAACGTCATTTCAAGTCCTTTCCCGCTCTTTGTTGTTCGTTTAATATGTCTGAAAGATAGCAAAGGTTGTAACTTAAGTTTGGTTTCCAAACAAGGAAGACCTATCTTATCGCAAAATGCCGATGCAGAAATGACCTTGTGTAGTGCAAAATTCTTGGCCAGTCACAAAAATTGCGATACAAAGGTTTCAAAGCTCCTTTAAAGTATTGCTTCTTCGTTTAAAAAAATGTTTTGGAATTTGCCAATCAAAGTCCCTTATTATTGAATACAAAATTCCAGAGCAAAGATTGCTTATCCATATTATTTTCAAAATTAGGGCTCTGTGAGGATGGTTTTACGAGACAGTCGTCACCGACCTATCACTGAAATAGGTCTGTGTTATCTGGAGACTAGGGTGAGCCATAAGTTGGAATATCAAATAAATGTCGTTATCCGACCAACCAATAATTAATTTATATCACTATAAGACTACACCCTTACACTGCGTAGCAGAAACATAAGATAGACTAAAGACAGACAGCGCTTCCTTTTTATTATCAAAGAAATGCAGTCTTTGTTACCGTCCGGCGTTTGAAACATGTACATTACAATGGGCCTATCCTGTACAGCTTGTCAACAGCAGTTGTAGCACAACAGTTTTTGTAGAATTATAGAATTATTAATAAGTTACCAGTCTGTAAAGTGTTTGTTGAACTGTATACAATTATACTGACTGTGTGTACATCCTTGTACTTTGCGATCACGTTGACATTCAATAGCTCACAGCTTACGCCATGGAGAAAGTATGTCATAGCTGTTTTCTTTAAACACATTAGAGAGTTTGTTTCCTATATGAGTGGGTCTATATCAACTATTCTAACGTAAAGAATCCGTAAATGTAACTGCGTTGAAATAATATTTTTACAATGGCCACATAGCTCCAGAAGAGTTGCTGTATGCTCCATATCAGTCCTTCTGTAGAAAGTCAAAATAAAGGAATCATGAAATTCATCCATTTAGTCTTTGAACTGAAACTATGTAATGTCAATCCATCACGCCAATCGTACTATGTACAGTTTGGCAAGAGTGTCAATTTGAATGATATAACGTGTCTGTGTTATCGATCTTAGGATGCATGTTTCTACAATATCATACATTTTTTCAAACGTCTTGACTGATGTGTTCTCTGTAAAGCTGTGCATCACTCAATAAACGTAGGATTTTAGGATTAAGTGTAGGATTCTCAAGTAGGTTCCTAAGGACGGTGCAGAAAGGTATAAGAAAGTTCCTTATTACTTAAAGCATGCAATTCCATGTCGAAGAAGTCACACATTTTCTATTGCTCTGTCTTCGTCATTACTGAAATGTGATTCAGATTTGGTTTCAGCTATTAATACAACCTGGTGCTAACGGAGTGAGGCAAAAATTGTTTTTGTTCAAGAGTTGATCTTTGGCTATGGTTTATAGCAAAACTATTATAAGATGCCAATGGAAACTAGCCCTTTCCTATTCTCTGACTTGATATTCCATGTTACACATGCAAAGGTGTTAATAATGATGAAGATAATCTCAGCCCTTTACGTTCCTAACGAATATAAGTATTTTCTGTCTCGTCTTTACCCGAGGTAATTTAAACCATATATATTGGTCAAAATCTCTTTCCAAGTAGAGTACAGATAAGCTTTAAGACGTATGTTGAGACTTTGAGGTCATTGTTGAAATGAAATGTCGTTGGAATCGTAATTGGTAACACTTAAAATCCTCTGTAATTGTAGCAAATCTTGCTTGAATTCGTCATTATGAGAAGGAAGAGTAGAAACCAACAAGCGTTTGTATTCCTCTAATTGGTTAGAAAGTTTTTCGTTTTCTTTTCTAGCATCTTCCATGTCTTTTCTGGTTAATGATATAGAATTGGCGTATTTTTCTCTTTCAATCTGACGTACAATTTCTATTTCTTTCAAAAATTTATCATTAAATTCTTTCATTTCTTGTAAGTGTTTTTCTTGTAGAGTGATCTTTTCTTTGTTCATGGATTCCAAGAGAAGGCGCTTTTGTTCACTATATGTTTGTTCCATATCAACTATCTTTTTATTGTATTTTTTCTGCATGTCAAAATACTTTGTCTGCCAATAGTTTCCCCTATTTTGTTTCTTTTTAGTTGGAGAAATGCAAGGACGATCACAAATGTACTCCACTTCTGTCCCGCTGTCTGCCCCTCCCTCGCGACTATCATCCTCTTCCTCATAACGCTGACGTAACAGCAAATCAGCTTGAGTTGAAAATTCAACAGAAGAAAAACAGTCCTCATACGTATCATTACTTCTTCGTCGAAGAAATTGGTCAACATTTCCCAGTAAATATTGGATAAAATCTTCACCATTAGCAAATTTTCCTAGTGGAGAAAATTGTTTTGGTAAGTTTCCTTCACTTGAAATAACGTCCATCAAATGCTTTTTAGTAAACGTCTCCTTAGACAATTCCTTCAAATCCTTGGCCCAGTCTTCTGATATATCTTCTACACGACCAGAAATGCTGGTCTGTGTTTCTTGGTTTATACATGTAGTCTGTTTATTTGACGATTGGAGAGCTTGTACTAACTTCTGTTCAAAGAAATTTCTCTCGTGTTTAGCTCGCTCTTTTTCTCGCATAATTGCTATTTTAAGGAGCTGAATTTCTGTTTCGTATTTATTTTGAAAAAGAAGGATTTCGTCTTTAAAGTTGTTTCTCATTTCTATAATTTCAATTTCACAATGTTTCTGTGTTTGCCTTTTTGCCTCCAGAAAATCGGCGCAAAGCTTATCCCTATGAACTATGAACTGATAATCGGCATCTTGTGTCTTCGAAATTCCTTTACCCATATCTATGCTCATGCATATCTATCAGAGTTCACCTCTCTTTAAGTGGCTTAATTTACCCAATACAAATAGACAGTATGAAACAAAAACTTGCATCAACTTTGAACTTAATCAACAAACCTGATGCTTAATTCCTGGACCAGCTTTGGGCAATGCTCTCCATGTGACAAGCTCTTTCAAACAACATGAAGTCATTGATATCCTGAAGAATCGTACGCAATAACTAACAGACATTGTAAACAACTCGCTACATCATATACAATGATTTACTGTATCGTTCTTTACTGAGGTAATGTTCGACGCTACTTTTCCAGGCTTTATGCTGTAATGCAATGTCTCCGCGAGTTTTAGCTCGGGTCTAAGTACGGCGAGCTTTTCAAGTTACGAGTCAAAACAATGAGAAAAGAGTAACTACAATTTTGAGTCTTCAACGAATCAAAAACAGAAGGCGATTATATGGTCGCAGGTGTTTGTATTCGAAATTATAGGACGGGGCAAAATGGCGGCTACTGGTGGGCCAGATACATGTATGGTTCGCTGAACAAACACAAAAACCAAACCTCCAGGATGTGAACAAGGTGGAGCAATACCAGGTTTTTACGTCATAGACGGACATTTTTACCTTGTTGTCACACAAAAAATGAGGATAAATGTTTTATCCATTGGTCATCGAAGCAAGCAGCAAGCAGAGAGCGTATCAAATGAACTTAACAATTTTCATTCATTGTCCCAGCGACCTCTGGCTTTGCCTGTTTTTATTAATATGGATTGAAAATACTTTTTGCAAGATAATTTATAGGTCCATGCTTAGAACAAATAGGCGATGGTTAAACTTTGACGCTCTACTGTCAACGATGTATATTTTGGACACTATTGTTTTAAATTAAGATTGACAAATTGGCACTTGAAAAACCAGTACTCTTTGATAAAATGTCAGAATATATATGCCATTTATTCAGGGAATTTGTTGCATACTATCCCTATTGTACTACTTTATTTTGGATCTTGAATTTATTTTTTAAGCAAAATGTATATGTATATGTATCTATATATCTATGTATCTATATGTATATATAAATTTGCTTTATGATAGATGATGGTATTAAGCAAGAAATAGCAGTGTAAATACTTTTGCTTCCTTTGAGGCGTAACATACCTTGAAATAAGCAGGTTGATCAAGTAAATTATTAGCAAAATTCAATACACTTCCTTCATGTAAACAACATGTTATATATATATATATATATATATAAATAAAAATTTCCTTTATGATAGATGATGGTATTAAGCAAGAAATAGCAGTGTAAATACTTTAGCTTCCTTTGAGGCGTAACATACCTTGAAATAAGCAGGTTGATGAAGTAAATTATTAGAAAAATTCAATACACGTCCTTCATGTAAACAACATGTTAGAGTAAACACGTGTTTTATGCTATTCAAGCTTCATAACATTATTGAAAGCCACTTATAATTGGCTGACACTCAAGTGGAATGCTTAGGAAGTACTATCAGCCCTCCCCAAGTAGCACTGATAACATGCACTATTGTGGAAGTGTCCAGTGGACGGACGATTATGACCTCTGTGAGCTCCTGTCATGTTGCACGACCATGAACGGCCAAACATTTTCCTCATAACCCTGACAACACTGTGCAGGATACGAGTTGGCAGTCTTGGATGTTTTCCTTCTTCGTACATCATTCTCGAGATAATATCAGTCACCAAGCCATTCGCTCTGTTGACATTCCCAAGCTAACGAACGCATCTTCAGCTCCTCACAGAGCAGCAAGATAGTATTATAGCGAGGCAAATGTTGACTACTGCCTAGGCTTCCCGCCTTATTAAACTACCAAAACAAGTCAGATAATCAAATTAAACTGTAAAATATTGTACAGGTGACTTTAGATTTTTAAAAGTTAATAGTAATATGAGGATTTAAACTTGACTAGTAATGAAAATTCCAGTCTTTGTCGACTTATGACTCGTAAAGCTTACGACTAATGGCATGATAACCTTGAAACATCCTTGACTAGTTATAAGCATTGTTAAATGTCTCGCTTGCATTTCTACTCCAAATACTGAGTCAGATCACTTTAAAATGCTTTTTATGCAACTCAAAGGTGTAGACTAGTAGCTAGCAAGTACAATATGGTTGCCACGACACCCTTTTGGAGACGACAGGACAAAATTGTTATATGACTAAAAACCTAACCAAAAAGACTTGTGGATAAATCAGTTTTGTCTCCAAAAGGACGTAGCGGTTAGATTTGTGCATATTAAAGTCCTCGCGAGAACAAAGGTCTAAAAATTCAAGACAATCATATATGTATATGTAATTTTATGTTGAACTGAGCGAATATCGTAATTTTCTATAAATGGCAAGGATTTTAATTACTTTTATTATTTAAAACATCTTGAAAGATTCTTAATCGACATAAACAATGCATTACTTTTGTTTCAGGGAAAACGAGCTTGCTTCCAGGATTATATTTAATTTCGGGCGCTTAAAACAAGAGGGATTCTCAATGTTGGGGATGGGGACTCTTTTAAAAACTAATAACAGTTCTTATGTAATTACTTACAACTAAACGTATGGATGGAGTATCACGTTGTTATTTGTAATCCAGAATAACCCTAAAATTACCCTCACATTTAAATGGCAGAGGGGCTTTGACACTTCAATTGAATGAATTTAATGAACGGGAGTCACTGTAAGGTCTGGTAGATGGGAGAAAAACTAAAAGTCCAGGCCATTGTATTCAGCACCCAAAAGTATACTTTTCCATAGAACGAAGAAAATTCCTCGTGCTGCACGACCTAGTCTTTTCGCAGATTAGCATATGCTTACCGGTTACTATTACGGTTAATAAATTGCAAGTATGTCTATCAATATTTGATTCAATGCTCCAACTTTGGCTATGTGGCACAATTCATTAAACTGTTAAGTGATATCAATGCTAGTAACGTCTACCAACAGACAAGATTTAAAGTTTCGTCGACCTAGAATAATTTAAATGTTGCTTTAACATATCAGAGCTCATCATGACATTTTTAAAACATTCCCCTTAGCAAAAGCAGACGTAACGTACCTAAAAAAGAGACCATTACGGAAAACATCTTTCGTAATTAACGATGACTATGGAATGTCTCTTCGCTGATATAAATCAAACGTGCTTGTCTAATTTGACATCAAACTTGAAATACATGTACACAAATATTTAACTTAAATGGAGGCAAGCGAAACGTCTCTCTATTGGTATTCAATTTTGCAGATAGCTTGGCCCTTTAAGCTTTACTAAGCATTAAATATGTTTTGTTTTAATTCTTAATTGACCCGACAATAATAAAGACACCGAAATTTTTGAAAATCAATGACCGCTGTATCTATCGAGAATTAAACTTTAAATTTCTTCTCCTGCTATGGAAAGTGATTGTTTCGATCGTAATCGAATGTCAAGCTGTCACATATGCGCCATTCTAATCAGCTATCCATGATATTTGCTAAGGATATCCAATGAATAAACTGAACACGATGTCACAAGTCAAGCTACGTTGCCACAGGTGTTTTGATTACTTATTAAGCTAACCAAATAGTATTGTCAAATATTGTATTGAAAATGCTGACTAGCGTTATAGCTAGTTTATGGTCCAACAATTACGTTTTATGATCCTAAATCTAACTTAAATGATGAACTTAAATCTAAAATTATAAAGTAGGCCTATCTTGTACTCGAGCAGTCAACTGGCTGGCCATTGAAATTGAATTAATTTCTGTAAAACGAGATCATTCAGTGTTTATAGTGTCAACAGAAAAGAAGCTTTAATTAATACATTGTGTAAGATTAACGAATGACTTCCTGTGTATCAAAAAAACTTTATTTTGTTATCATAACCTGATGCAATTGTAACTAAGGCCTATTCTTGATTGATATCAACAAACAAATCAACGTTTTCAACGCAAGGCAAATATAATTCAAGATCTGTGACATCAAGAACTGACTACATTATTAGAGTATTACATCAAAGTTGATCACTTTTGTATTACTTTATGCATTTCCATGGCTGACATTCGGATAAGGCTAGTGACACCACAAAGGACCACCTCCACTGCAGAGAAATGACGTATCCACACGTTGGGAACTTTCACCCCTTGCGGAATTAATTTCCATTGAGAATCAAAGGAACAAACGATTGAAATTTGGGGGTAATCCTGATCAACTTTTCGGTAATGAAATCTTCGTAGTGCTAGCGAAGTTACCATATTTGATAATGTATATATCTTGATGAAAATGACTGGCAAGGACGTCATCGTGGGGAAAGCCTCTCTTGTTTGAATAATAATACTGGCTTGGCGGAAGTTTGCGCTTTTAGATCGCTTCCAATTCTTGGGGGTCTTTTTAAGTTATTTCCTTTTTTCTCATCCATATATTTTCCTTTACCCTAGACCCTTTTTCTTTCTGTGTCTTTCCAAAGATCTATTCTTAACTTTGTTATTGTCCATTGTCTCTATTCTGATTGCCTCTCTGTATCCTGGTTTGAGTCTTCACTGATATTTTCCTTTGGAAATAATTCGCTAGTTCGAAACCTCGATAGACCGAACATATTCTAAGTCGAAGTATCTCAAGTATTGCATGTTTTTTCCCCTTTCGTATTAAAGCCATACGCAATTTAATTTCTCTTGGAAGGTCATCAGTGCTTGGTGACTTAGAGTGTTACTACAGCATATTTTTAGTTAATGTAAGCATATTTATTGTTGTTTAACTGTCAGAGTGTAAAAAGAAAAATTTCGATGAGTCTATCATTTTTCCCAAACTTCGAGTTTTCGAATGCTTTCGCAACATTGACATTCCTCTTGATCCTATGGAGGTCTGAGTTATCGGGAGTATATTGCACTGTATTCGGTACGAGATAACTACGTGCTTTAATTAGTGTAAATAAAAACTTTTTACTTGAATAAGTTATCGTATTAGGAGATATGATAATTTTAAAGTGCTTGTCTTTTGGTTGATGTTAATTTCATTATCGACTTAAGTATCTTCTGTACAGGCTACGTTCCTCCAAATTTCACAGTAACAAATGCTTACGAAGTTTATCAATTGACTTGATCATTCAAATCCATAAAAAGTCCAAGTAAAAGATCGAGTTAATTGAAATTGAAAACCAAACCTCAAATCAACGAAATTACCAAGAATGCGAATGACCTACCTTAACCTCAGTTTGGTGTTTAATTGCCTCGTACTGGTTTTCTTTGTAGAATTGCTATTGTAACTCTATGGATTTCATTCATGTCTACGTCAATGATGTCAATGTTGTACAATCATAGAGAATCAGCTGTCCAAGGATGATTGGGGATTGTAGAACCCAGGAAACACTTAGGATGTGGCGACAAAAGAAATTTAATTTTTGAAGTTATGAATGCCTTATGTAGGCTGGTCGTCAATATACTATGAATCGATGTCACAGTGGTTATGGAAGATTAAAGTTGGCCACTAGAGGCTCAGGCCAGAAACGTTGTTGGTAAGAGTAGATTAATTATATTAATGCTTTTCTAGGCTTTAAGCTCATATCACATACTCTTCTCGGGTCACCAGTTAACCCTAAGCACCATAAGTGCTGATTAGTATTGACCCCACCTCCCCCCTCATTGCAAGTTGACCCATCCTGAAAAACGGGATAGTTATTTGATTTTAAAGAATGATTATAATAATGAGGCAAGCTTTGCATTTAAAGTTTTGATAAATCTGCCGCTTGGCCTGTTGTAGCCGCTATGAATCTGTACGTAATAACCAATCCTAAGCTTCTCTAAAGTTGGCATTGGTTTCTACAGTTCCAGTACACTGTGTAGTAGCCTTAGCTTAGCTTATCAGATGCCTTGTAAAGCTGTCAGACCATTAATCTAATAATCAGTAACAAGAGAGGACTCTAGAAATACTCAGTTGACTTTATGTGCACAGTCAAGATCTTTGGAATCAAGAGTGAAGATATCACAATTTTGGAACTCAGAAATGACAGGAATGCCCTTAAAACGATGCATTGATAGCACAAGCTAAGAACTGAAGTTGCCTCATATCGCATAATATGAAGATGAACGTATTTACCACCTTTTCTGACCAGATCTATATAAATATCAGGTGCCACAGGATCATGAATAGACTCAGTTGGACTTTAGGAATGACCAATGAAGAGGTGGAACTAATGGTAGATATTAAAAGCTTGCAGTTGAGATTTGTGGGTCACGTATACAGGCAACATATTTATGAGTGTTTGATGTGATTTTGAATTTGGAAGGAAGAAAGGCAAGAGTATAGAAAAACTCACTGCTATGTTGTCAAGAACTGGATGGAACTGGACAACGTCTTAGTTGTGAGAACCATTTAGAACAGAGTAGTAAAAGGCAGTGACTACAATCACCATCTGTACTGCACATGATGATGACATTGACTTTTTGGATTGGTTGTGGATTCCTACTGGATTGGTAAAGGCTCTTAAATTGAGTATGCCTGGGGCTGAAATGAAATAATTTGGAGAGTCAAAAAATTTGATTGCCATCATTTAGGAGGATGCCCCCCCCCCAAAAAAAAAACCACCAAAAAACAAGCAAAAAACAAGTGGGTGGCATGCTCAATATAAGATGATAAAGATGTTTCATTTGGCTTTGAAATACTGTATTCTTTCAAATGGAGTTGCAAAATGTTATGCATATATCATGCTAGTTCCACTTTTGTGTTTGAATTGCTCATTGAATAGTTTGTGCTTGTCAAGCTTAATAAACTACTTGTGTAAGTTGACATGCCTAATTATATGTAAGTGTACGGCTGCAATTTTTCTCCTGAAAACCAGAGATATGGTTTGAAACTGTCTCACTTTGCAGTCAGCTTCTCATGCTGCAAATTTTCATTACCCTGTACAATGTAGAGAGACTTGTCTGCCCTCCATATCGTGTAACTGAAATAGGCTCTTTAAGATTTACTGATTAACTGACCTTCTTGTTATGTTGAACCATTCATTTTTGAATTCTCTTTTTCCTGCCATTTCATTGCAGTTACTAAAAGATAAAGGACGTTGCCTTGACATCATGTTAAGTATGCCACTTGCATTCTGATTGTATATGTTGAGTCAATACTCTGAGATAATTTGTTATGATGGTGAGTTGACAATAAGCTTGGGGCAAAACTTAAGTCAAAAGAATCTCAGAATAAATACAGAATTCATGACATCGAATAGGTTAAAGGTGCTGTTTTTATTGTTATATCGTGTGATCAGCTGTGTCAGACATTTACAGCTATTACATTAAGGCAGTGTTGCTGATGGGAGGGTTAACCAGGGTAAATCACTAGGGCTGGAGGCTCAACAACAGCCTAAGAAAAGTTTTGCTAATGCCAAGAAATTTTAATCAAGATATTTGTTGGATGCTCCTCCACAAAAGGACTCATTTTGTTCACTTATTTGATTCTATTGTTCGGCATTTGATTCTATCGTTTGGCATTTGATTCTATTGTTTGGCACTTGATTCTATTGTTTTATCAACCTTGTGCCAAGATCTTCAAACTTGAAAGGTGTAAAGTATATTTGATCTTACGTTAGCTGTATATTGTAATTGAATATGCTTGTGCAACATAATTTTAATAGTACTGTAAGGGCCCATGTTGTTTGTGGCTCCAGGACATGAGCTGCCTCTCAACGGACCTGTATTAGGGTCCAGGTGATATACAGGTAAGAGACGGTGCATTATCAAGTTAGTCATAAGATGTGGTCCAGTAGCATCCACATGGTTTCTTTCTTGACACTTTAAAGCCTAATTAAATGTAAAGTTCCATTTGCATGAGCAGTCTGTTTGTACAATGATGAACAATATAATATGACAGAGTACAAATAACTCCCATTCTCCATAGACATAGACATTTAAGCATGGTTTGATTGTTTGAAAATTGGTTTGATCCAATCAAAAATATTGGTATTGGTTAAAGAACCAAGAACAGCTAGGGTAGGCAAACTTGTACAAAGAGCATGTATCCTTAATCTAACTGCAAATTTTTGCTGGCATAGATCGAGTAATTAACATCATTGGACTTGACTACTCAGTTAAGATAACATATTCACAGAGAAACAGGATTCTCTGTATCTAAGATGAGTCTACAGTTTTCTATTCTGCTAATAATAAAGAGATGCAAAGACAGAAAACCACCATTTATCATTCATTTGATCTACTTTTACTTTGCAGAATGCCTGTGAAAATTTTGTTACAATGTTTGTCATGCTTTATAAAAAGCAATAATGTTTATGAAGTCTGTGATTTTCTGTCTCTTGCATTTGTTTCTGTTTGTCACATGCTTAATGTCATCTGTTTGTTGGAGTTAAGGTCTACTGCAAGGTGCAAAAATGTTCAACATCAATGGACATCTTGGTGGTTCAACATTAATTGACATCTTGAAATTTTGCAACATTGTGTTAAAAACATACTTAAAAGCTTGTTTTGTCTGATATCTGAAGTAAACTGAGAATCCTAATAAATAACACACTAAGTCTGGTCAACATACTAGAAACATACTGAAAAAGCTCTAAACTGCCAAAACAATTGCACACCAACAACAACATTAAACAACAACAACATTTATTTATTTGTAAGATCCATTGTTATTGTTGATAATCTCTCAAATAAGAAGGGGTCTCCGAACGCAATCAAGTCTTGAAATAGGAACTTCAGGTATTGATACTGATGGGTTGTTTACTTCAATACATCCTTTTTTTCTCTGCTGATACAATATTTTCATTGACCCCATTTAACGTTGAGGTTTTTAAACTAGGATCATCCATCTTGATCGAAGATGAGGCTTGCACATTCTCATCAAAACATGTTGACCGTGGCACTGCTGAAATATTATCATCCGGTATCTCCTGTTCTACATTGAACGAGGTTTCAATTGATAATTTTACACAACTTTGCAACTGGTCGACATGTCTGCAGATAACCTTGTTTCCTACTTGGACTTTGTAAGAAACAGGTCCTGTAGGTTTTTGGATGATCCCAGCAACCCATCATTCCCCCATGATTCCATAATTTCATATCCATACTTGCTCACCTTGCTGAAATGATATAGTTTTACTGGCCAAACCACGTGATGTTACTGTCTCATGTTTGTTTAACAATGTTCTACGATGGTCAGGTTTTATTAAATTCAATATTGAACGTGGTTGACACCTCAGTAACTATTCTGCCAGTGATTGTCCTGTAGTGGTTTGAGGTGTAATTCTGTAAGTAAACAAAAATGTCATCAACTTCATATTAAAGAATCAGTTCCACAAGTGTTGGACATCTTCTTCATTGCATTTTTAAATGTCTGTACTGCTCGTTCTGCTGCTTCATTTGTTAAAGGATGGTACAGGGCACTTGTGACATGTCTAATGCCATTCCTAGCCATAAATTCTCGAAACTCTTCACTTGTGAAACTTGATACATTATCACTTGCACAGATTTGTGGTAAACCATGAGTTGCAAATGATGTTCGTAAACAATCGATGGTTACCTTTGGACCATAATTCGTGGTGCTGAAAGGAAAAACTTCAATCCATTTTGAATAAGAATCAATTACCAATAAAAGCATTTTACCGATGAAAGGTCCTGCAAAGTCCAAATGCAATCGAGTCCATGGTTCCTGAGCATTTTCCCATGGATGTAATGGAGCCCTTGATGGCATACTTTCATTGTTGGCCACCACACATAGCTTCAAGCTAGTGCTTTCATCCTTGACATACCTGGATGAGCCTAATGTAACTCCTGTAGTACTCGGTCTCTCAATGGTGGGGGAATTATTACCCAGTCACCCCATAATATGCGCCCTTCTTCGACTGATAGTTCATGTCTATGAGACATAAATGGGTTGAAGCATTCATCTTTGATTGTTTGTGGCCAACCCTGGAAAACAAAATCATTGGATCTCGTTTGGTATAACGTTCAACCTCATTCAAGGTTACTGCCGAATGAAACAACTCACATAGATTTATCTGATTTTCTGACTTTGATGTTTCATCATACGGTTGTGGTAGGTGGCTCATACAGTCTGCATTTGCATTATCGGGCCCTGGACGGTATCTCAGTTGATAGTTGTAGCTAGACAACAACAATGCCCAATGCTGTATACTTGCAATTGACATAACGGGAACTGGGCATTTTTCTCCAAACAGTCCTAGCAGTGGTTTGTGATCAGTAGTTATGGTGAATGATCGGCCAAAAAGATATGGTAAAACGTTTTGACTGAATACACAATTGCAAGCCCCTCTATTTATGAATACTTTGTTTCCACCTGTGATAATGTTCGTGAAGTGTATGCAATTGGTCATTCGGTGCCATCAGGCATTATGTGTGACAAAACTATACCGATCCCATATGGTGATGCATCACAGGATAACAACAATGGTTTCTCTTGATCACAGTGAACCAAAAGTCCTGCTGAACATTACAATTGCTTAGCCTCATTAAAGGCTTTTTGTCGGACATTCCATTGCCATACATACCCCATTGCAATGATGTATCTTTACCTAGAAGCTTGTGTAGTGGTTCTAATATATGTGATGAATTTGGTGAGGATGGTAAAAATTCAAAGCTTCCAAAAATGACTTGAGCTGTGTATAATCAGTGGGAGCTGGCAGATTCAAAATAGGGGCAATTCGGGATTTGACCGGTGATACCCCTTCACTGTTTATTAAAAACCCCAAAATCTCTGAGGCTAAAAAAACACATTTCCCTTTTTTCAATCTCAGCCCACGTGCTTTGAGTACTCGCAAAGTCTCTTGTAAGTTTCCAAGATGCTCTTCTCGATTTCGACCAGTGATTAATATATCGTCTATTCTTATGGTGAGGTATAGTATGTGAATAAGATGTTTCTCCATTTCACATTGGAACATGCCGGGTTCTGAATGGACACCTTGCTGTAGACATGTTGGTTGGAACAGCCCTTTATGTGTGTTGATAGTCAAAAGTTCTCCAGACTCATTGTCAAGAAGCAACTGTTGATATGCATGGCTGAGGTCAAGCTTCGTAAATGACTTGCCTCCATTGAGAGTAGCTATTAAATCTTCTGTTTTGGGTACTGGGTAGCTGTCACATTCTGCTGTATGGTTAACGGTAAGGTTATAGTCGCCACATATTCTAACGGTTCCTATAGAAATAGCAAACTGAGTTCAGTGTGCATTGTATGTAAATTTATATATTGATCGCCAGTATTAGCATTTGAGTACCACAATGCCTAAACTATAATTTGGGTTGAGTGCAAAAGTGAAAATACATGCTGTGCTTAATGGATTGATTTTGACTGACGTAACCTAGTCTAGAATTGTGTTGTTGTTTTTTGGTTAGCTTTGTAGTGAGCTGTTTATAATTGTTGTCATTCTGATGAACACAGAAGTCGTTGTCAATTAATATTGATATTGTTGATAGATAAGTTGTCATAAGCTTGAATCACTGTAGCAGCATTTTTTGGTATTTGTCTCCGCTGCCCTAACAAAGTCGAAGAGGTTATGGGCCCAGAACAAGCTTGAAGAAGGTTAGACTTTCGATAACTGAAAGGTTGTTTCAACAAGTCTAGAACATTGAACTTTTATAGTCAATTTTGGCAATGGTTCATCATATCCAAAGTTGGAACTTTATCAACAATAGTGTTTTCTTTTTTGATAATAGCTTGTGCCAAAACTTTTGCCACCTCGAGGCTAAAGAACGATTTGTCTGAAATTCAAAATGGAGGCAGGTACCAGTAAGCAACACTTGCCTATATTGACCAGTTGGCTATTGTGGAGGACAGTTATGCATGGTTACGTATATGCAGAGGATTTGTATGAAGTAGTGACTGGTACTGAAGTTGCCCCTGAAGAAGCAGAACCCGATGTACCGGCCGAATTTTGTAGAAAAGAGAAGAAGGCTCTGCAAATTTTACTGCCCACTATTTCAAAAGACCTGGTGCGGTATTTGCCAGTACCCCCGACTGACCCTCGCCAAGTTTGGCAGAATTTACGAGAACATTTCGAATCGACATCGAATTTGAATAAATATTCACTCAAATTGAAGTCATCACAAATGAAGTTGCCTGAAAAGGACAATCCAGCTCCATGGGTAAAACGTACAATCAGAGAAAAGACGACGAAGTTCCTCAAGTTGAAGTGGATGAAAGCGATAATGAAGAGGTCGATGAGGACGATGAGCATGAAGAAGAAGAAAGAGAAGATGAAGAAGAGGATCAAGAGCCACCAGTGGCACACTAAACCAGATGGTTTTGTGCAAAAAAGAAAAGAGAATCTGGTTTGCAAGCCTAACCGTTCCATGTAAGTCCTAGACATACATTTTAAGAATATGGGCTTCACACAGTCAAAGTCAGACCCGTGCATCTATGTTGGAAAGATTCAAGGTGAATTAGTTTTCTTAGCTGTCTATGTCGACGACATAATCATTGCATCAAAGAAAACTGACGTGATTCAGAAGACAAAAGAACTCTTCTCGAAGAAGTTTGCTGT